>RJWM01006394.1:0-84585 GCA_004363535.1 Dasyprocta punctata
GTTTGTAACCAAAAAACTACAAAGTAAGTCACTATTCATTCTTTTAAAAGCAGTGTTTTGTCTACAAATTTAAAAACCTTTGACATTAAAATTACTTGTTATTGAACTTTTGATGTTCTTTTTAATGTCAAATACAGCACAGAACAAAATATCACATTTTGTTCTTTGCATACTGTACTGAATTGTCTATCAGCTGAGAAAGACAGTTTGAAAAGTTAATGTATTCCTTTCCTTCCCTGGATTTCTCATCCCAATTGTAGAAAATATTCATAGTTCAGTTGGATCAGATTACAAAGTTTTATACCACTGAATAGCACAAATTAACTATTCAAGACTAGATCAGGTCATAGCAACCAAAACTGGGTTGGACTGCTTTTGGGAAGAATTATCTCCTTACTTAACAAAAACAACAACAAATATACTTACATACATACATACATACATGCATGTATGTATGTATATATATGATGTTAGAAAGAATGGCACTCTAGCAAAGAAAATATTTATGCATTAAAAATATCAGACAAATCATACATGCACGTTTTAATGAGGTTTTAAATTTCTGAATTTTTAAAAATGATCAAATGTTTGAATTTTTTAACATGATAAAACATTTGTTTATATTAACTCATTAATTTTCCTTCTTAGAAGTATTTTACCAAATTTCCAAATAGGATATGTATTGAAATATATTCAAAAGTTTTAACCAATGTCAAGTGACAGTGGCACTGACATATGTCACTATAGGTGCAGAGTCAGAAATAAAAGATTTAAGATTTCAAAACAACATCAATCTATTTATTGTAAGTGTAAAATGTTTGTAACCGTCTCTTAGTATGTAAAATATGCCATTGAGATCATTAAGATTGCATCCACAAACTGTGTGAAGCTGTCACAATGAAAATGTCAGTGCAAGCATAGCTTGAAAACAAAATGTTTTAATTTCCATCAGAGCTCTGTAAAGAAAAAAGGTGTAGATAAATAATTACGAGTGTATGTGACATAATTCTAAGTGTTCACTATATACCATGTTAGGACTAGATATATTATGATCACACTATTAGGTTATGTTGATTATATTTCACTTTTATACATTTATGAATAAAACTTCATCTGTCACTACGGGGACAATGTAAAGCTTTAAAAATAACTTTACAACAGTTCGAAAAAAACCTTAACATGTTTTCTTTAATAAAATGACATCTTTTTTCCAAGTGTTAAATTGTTATAGTTAAATGAGTAAAATAATAAATAAATTGTTATCTCTTACTTCTTCCTAAATACTTCATCCCTTACTCTAGACACTTAGGATTTTCCTAGAATGCTGAAGCTCTCAAATTAACCGCAATTCACCACCAAGCCTTCTCATACATCACTGAAAACATCTTCCCATTTTTCCTGCCTTTTTATTTAGCTTTCACTTTGCCAGTACTAGATAATTGTCAGAGTTCAAAAGCTATGAGACAACTTATTTTTGCTATCATCCTCCTTAGTTTAATAGGGTTCTTGTTGCTTCCTGTTTCTTGACGCTGATAATTAGAACTTCCTCAGAGTCCCCTAATTCCTTAACGAAAAGATAGAAGCAAAGAGAGCCCCTCTCACCAAAGGCTCGCAGCCACAGCAAAGTCCAGCTCTGCTGCTCTGCCGTGTGTGTTACAAGCAGCCTCCCAAATGTTTTGAACACAAACCGCAGCACGTCTGCGATGGGAATATTATTGACTAGAATCAGCTGGAAAACGCTTCCCTGCTTTCAACAAAGAAACGGTTCATCATCTCCTAATATATGTTTACAGATTGCATTGTTTCAACTGCAAACTCCTTTGCATTATCTGTCCGACTTCAGAAGAGAACGTTAAGCAGTTTAACAAGGAAAAAGCTAAATTCCCCCGAGAGCCGCATTGCCCGCTGCCCATACACATTATATTCGCTCTTGTTCCTTCCCCCCTCACACTAGGACTCTACCTTGAGGAGCTATTCTCCGGTAGTTCACCTTGTTATCCTCCAAGCAGTGGGGATGCACCAGGCACCTCAAGGTAGCTGAAAGAGCTGCCTCTCGCGCCGTTTTTGGCATATTTATTTGCATCTTAGTCTGTTTGCTACATATTCCATATTTATTTCAAACAAGAGTCAAAATATTGTCCATACCTTGGAAGGGTCTAATCCAGCCAGCAAAGACAGCAGCAGGAGATTGAAAAGGTTGGACGTCGCCTGCATTCTGATCTGGGTTTTTGTCCTCTGTACTCTCTTTTATGTAGCCACTCCGTTCTCACTGCAGAGACCTTTCCCTCGTCAGTTGCACTTTCTGCCTGCCAGTTAGAGCAGAGTGGAGGCAGAGGCGGTGGCAGCAGCGGTAGCAGTAACAGCAGCAGAGGCAGCCGCCCTGGGGGGCGATCATTCCGCAGGCATTCTCAGAGCTGGGAGTCGGGAGCTCCAGAGGGTGGGTTGGGCTGCAGTGGGCGCTGGCCGAGGTGCTGAAGCGCCTCCAGCCCGCTATTACAGTCTACCTTCTTCCCTGCAGCTCCACAGCCAGCCCACCTCAAAAGTTTTGACCCAAGGAAAAGAGAAAAGGAGTAACTGCTGAGAGAGGTGTGGAGACCTGGACAACGGATATGACATCACTACAGCTCCTGGGGAATTTGGGGGAATATTTTGCTGGGAAATTTGTTAACCAAACAAGGACTGACTCTAGTGCTCCTGCTAAGCATTTTCTGGAAACTTGAGCTGCGGAGAAAGTAGAGTCGGTTAGATCCAGGATTATGAAACAAATATTGTACTGGAACCTTCCTTGCTGTCATTGACAGAGGACTTGATATTCTAGTTAGTGCTTTATACAAAGTTTGCACCGCAGACTGCCAGAAGGTATTAATTGTCCAAAGCACACTTTTCATTTACTACTATAGAAGTATATGATCATTTATAGACCAATCATTTATTAATACTCTATTAAAATAAAAGTTTTTTGTTTAGATACTGTGTATTTGTGTACTTAAGTCTTTTGTTCAAGGGAAAACACTGTGCAGAAAAAAATGAACAGGCTTTAATTATTTTCTTTTATCTTTTAGTATAAACATTTATTCCATCAGTGCCCCCCAACTGAAAAGCCTGCCCCATACACACAGCAATACCTAGGGATATACTTTCCTTGTCATTCTGACTGGTGCTTACGCCTGAGGAAAAATTCAGTGATGGATGCATAGTCGAATGGGGAAATTGCTTGTTTCTAAGCTTCTAAATACTTTTGTTTGCTAAATTTAAAAAAAATGCAGAGCAATTGCTTCATAAGTGCAAAAAAAGGTTTAGTGAAAGCTTACTCTCTCATTCATTCTGCATCATTTAACTATACTCAAACAACTTTTTTTAAAAAGTCTAAAATGTAAGTGTTCTTAATAAGATGAGAAGTTGATGAAGAGTTGGCGACCACCCTGAAGCCCCACAGTGGCACAATTATACCTTTAAGGGTTCTAGTTTCTATTGTTTTTCTAAAATGATACAAACCAGAAATAGGGACATTGCTTCTTTTTACTTTCACTAAAAATGAATAGAAATTGTTTGGATATCAGATACATAATGTACAAATTTTCCTCCAATCTTTCACAAAAGTATTACATTTTTAAAAGATAAGATATCACAATTAGGATTCACATATTTTTAAAAAATTATTATTCTCAAGAATTTGTATTATATTGCATCTATTTTCATCCTGACATTATAAATATGGGTGCACTGTGCATGACAATTTGAGGTTTTTATCCTACAAAACATGGAGGACATAAAATAAATTAAACCTGAAAATTCCTTTCAAAAGAATAAATTATGCATAGCAAAAAGATTGCAGAATAACAGGAAAAAGGTAAACTCACTTAAGGTCTATTAGTTTAATGATAGCCCTAGCAATCATATGCCCATTTAGAAATTCCCTTTATTTTCAAGCAGAAATGTAACACAAAACAAAAAAAAGTTTTCTTTTGAGGTTATGTAAAACTACAGAGTTGTGGATGACACTGTTTGATTTTTTTTTTTTCCGTTTGTTTCTTAATTTTTCATTCTCTGTCTTTCTATCCGGGATAAACCATGCTCACTTTTCAATGAGTCACAATAAAAATTATTGAAAATTTTATTATGCACCAGTTTAAAATCTTTCACATAATTTCACACTTAAAAATGAATTTACATAGTCGTATCTGAATGACATAATGTGTCTCTTGTTTTCTGTACACGATTTTTATTATTTGCATTTTAATGTGCTTCTCTTCCCTTGGTGTCTTTTCTTTCTTTCTTTCTTTCTTTCTTTCTTTCTTTCTTTCTTTCTTTCTTTCTTATTCTTTCTTTCTTTCTTTCTTTCTTTCTTTCTTTCTTTCTTTCTTATTCTTTCTTTCTTTCTTTCTTATTCTTTCTTATTCTTTCTTTCTTTCTTTCTTTCTTATTCTTTCTTTCTTTCTTTCTTTCTTTTATGCCTCTCAGTTCTCAAGCATCGGAGCATACTTGTTTGAGTATAGGAATTTTTATTTAGTATGTACATAAGAAAGTAATATGTAAGCATACTAAAATCAGTTTTATTTCTTCAGGTTCAAAAGATATTCTTATAATAGCAACCATGCCTTTTCATGGAGGTAAAATATTTTTATTTCATAAATGCTTCACAATAGTAGAATAAGACTTCTAGGTAAAAACATTTTTCCCTTGAACTCTCCGTTTTTCTGTATTTCATGGCATTGGAGTGCTATTTGTAACAAGGAATTTGTAAGCATATAAACTCTGTGAAATATTTCCAGAAAAATGTGATTGAAGAGTATGATGATATTTACAAATATAAAGCACATGATGTATGGTAATTATGTTACAAATGAAAACATGATCTTACCATACTTGCAACATACTTGCCATAAGAGAAGCTTAGTCATTTGTGGAGAATAATCAAATTCAGTAATAAACCTAAGCTCTATTAAACATGCCACTGGAAAAAAAGTCTAAATTAAGAAACCCATATTCACCAATACTGTATTATTTCCACTATCTTTCTTTAAAAGTAAGATAAAATTGATTAGTTTCTTTTCAATATAAGAGACTTTCTGACTATTCTATATAGATATCATTTGTTTTGTAATAAAGCCATCTTATATTTTCATGTTGTTAACTGGATAATTCCCTAGGCCACATTACACAGTAAATCTGTGTGCAGCAATTTAAAGAACATTCCTCCTTTCAAGGAAGAAAGTTGTTGAAGCTTTTATTATTTTGTGTTTTGTATTACTTTCTCATTTTTATTTCCTACATTTGTAGGAAAGAAACATATTCACATTTATTTTTCCTGTCAATGAAAATGGGTGAATTTAGTTCACTTAAAATAAATTATAAAATGTGATTGACACGACGGATTTAGAAATCTTAAATGGTTCATTGCAAGCATAGGAGGATATCTAATATTTTATGTCAAATCAAAGTTATGCCTCTATACCTGTGATAAACACAAAATTGCTCTGAATTTTATATAGAATTATAAAATTTTAATCAGTGCTACTTAAAGAGTTATGCATCAATTATCTTATTTGATATTCTGTATACATATAATATCTAAAACACGCATCATAATTATTAAAAAATTATCCCCGATAAAAGTTGTTGATTTCATTTTCTCATGACCTTAACCTGTCAGAATACTTCCACTTTGCCCTCTGTTTTTGTTATTTATTGCATGTAACTTTTTTATGAGATTATAAGTCATTTCCACCTAAACCTGCTACCTCTTCTAATTACTTTATCTAAATTAGAAGCCTAATTAAACTTTATTTGTTTGTTATTGTCTTATTTTGCTACTTATTTTATGTTTGTCTCCCTTTTTAGAATATATTTTATGAAGGGTCTTCATTTGGTGTTGTGATCTGATCCAAGCATCTAGAACAACTACTGGAAAGTGGTAGTTATTTAGTCAGTAATGATTTAGTGAATAAATTAGTGAATTTCCCATCCTTAATTACTTCATGGATAGCATTTACAAGCCCAAGTTTTGTTAAATATAACTACTTAATTTCATGTAAGAATCACAAAAACAGAATTGCAAGGTATTATCTTTGTAACTTCAAATGAATTTGTTGTATGATTATTTTCCCTTTGCAGATTAAGCATGAAAGTCACACTTAATTTCTTCCTTGTCCTTGTCCTTGTATCGAAACATCAGCATGCAGTTAACTGAAACTCCAGAATGTCTCTAAACTCATTTCACTTCTCCATGTATATCCAGCTCAAGGCCTCATTTTATGTTAAGTGAATTATCGCAATGGTTTCTTTGTCTTGCTTTACTATCAGATTTTCTTTTATTTCTATATTCAGTCTTAATTTATAGGTCATAGACTCAAAGATTAATTGGCAATGTTACCTCCGATAAAAAGTCCTGCAGTAGCTCCCTATAGTTTACATTATGGAGTACACTTCTTAAAACTGACAGGTACAGGATTCTGCCTGATTTGAACCCTTTATGCTAGTTCAGCCTCATTGTCTCTGAGTAATTTGAATTCAGAAAAACGTGTACTACTTGCATCCCTTAAGGCTGCTCTACTATAACATTGGTCATTTTGTTTTTGTCTTAATAGTTCTCATCCTCCTTCTGAGTTTCAGTTTTAATACCATGTCATTCAGGAAGCCTTTACTGGACTTCTAGAATTGTCTCTCAAGGTTTTCCTTCTCTGTATGTTTCATAATGTCTTATTTATATTTTCATCATTATATTTACTACATTTGGTTATTAGAAAATACCTGAATGTCTTTTCTCTTCACTTGATGATAAAGTTCTTGAATACATACAGGTTAGCTATTTCTACACAACTAACTCTTCAAATTTTCGTAACAAAATAATAACATGTCATTAACTCTTGTGATGTAGTGATAAACCTCACTTGCGTTTCTCAGGCAATTGCAGTCAGTTGGAGACCAGGCATTTTAGGATTAGACTTCACTAAATATCCACGCTGGCCACTCACATGGCTACAGTTGATGCTGGCTCTGAGCTAGGAGCCCAGGTGGAGCTGTTAATGGGATAACCTCCTTGGCTTTGTACAACATAACAGGGAAGTTCTGAGGGAAAACCTTGGAAACTAGTATTCTAAAAGACCTAGGCAGAAACTGCAAGGATTTTCTTGACTTCTACTCAGAAGCCTTGTGATTCATATCTGTTGCATTCTTTGTTGAAGCAAGTAACAAAAACCAGTGAGAATTAAGGGAAAGAAAATTAGATTCCATTTCTCAACCTAAAGCATAAAATGTGCATACAGGGAAAGAAAAGATTGATGACACATATTTTTGGTATTATACAACAAAGGGATAATTTCACATACTTATTTTATAATCCACATAATGCCCCTGCCAAATACTAATTTGTATGAGTTGGATTTTGAAAGTGGATTTTGAATTACAGATATTTTGGCAAGGGTAAATGAAACAATTTAAGTAATAAAAAATTTCATATTTATAAATACACAAAAACATTATAAAGGACTTGCATTTCTAGCAATGCATAGCCTAATCTCTCCCTTGGAATGACTAGAAAAATCAGAAAAAAATATAAATACTGAAGATATTGGAGAACTTTAGCTTTAATATTGCTCTAGCGATGGAAATGATAAAATACAGAACTAAGGGCTGGCAAAGTAAAGGTCAGCCTTTATAGATATTGTCCCCCATTTTGAGCATCTGCTGTCCTTAGAAGAGTCTATTTGGAGTATGAGGAATTTATCAGAGGTTCCGGCAACTACACAGGGGTAGGGAAACACAAACTTGGATTCTAACATCTTCTGACTGTGTAGGAACTCTGCTATCTCAGATCTGCATCCTACTTTGAGTTGTGATGTTGAGAGGGATCGATCTTTCATGACCAATTTCTGATCATCTTCTTTCTTTACACTGTATTACGATTGAGATTAATGCTAACCCTACATCTCTGAAAATTGTTGTGTTGTTTTGAACCTCATTCTGCACCTAGATATTTCTTTCATTCTATACTCATTTTAAGAATTACTTAGCAGCAGATAATTATAAGACAAATAAGATTTCAATGTCAAGAGCAAAGTAATATATCAACAAAAATAACAAAGTCATAAAGTAAATGTTTTGTGGGAATATTTTTTTTCTTTTCAAGACATCAGGCAAAATATTCATCCTTTTTAATAAGTAATGAATTTGAGTTAATGAAAGAACATACATGCAGGGAAACCTACATTTTAATTCAAGCTATAATGTTCATTGGAAAAATGTAGATTATATATGTGTGGGAAAAAATTCTGCACTCCCTGATTTGAAGCAGCCAGTTCTCACAGGCAAAAGTATCCTATCTTTAGATTTTAGTTTTCAATTTATATTATTTAGCATCTAAGTTGTGTAAATGGCACTTGTCTGTAATTCCAATTACTCTGGAGACTCAGATGGGAAGATTGCAAGTTCAATATCAGCCAAAGCAACTAAGACCCCGTCTCAAAAACAAGCAAAAAATGGGATGGGGTTGAGCTTAGTGGTTAAACTTCCTTGTGTTCAGTCTCTAATCTCACAATCAATCAGTCAAATATGAAGTGTTTTTGTTTTCTGTAAAAACATTTAATTTTAGTATGTACTCTGATGACATAGTGCGATGAAAATTTATTAAAAGATATTCAACCTAATTAGGTGATAGATAAATGAAAATTAAAACAAAAATGAGCCCATGACTAAGAGTGGCACAGTAGTAGAGTGCTTGCCTGGATGACATCAGGCCCTGGGTTCAATCCTTAGTATTGTGGGAAAAGAGAGAGATGGATGGAAGGAGGGAGGTAGAAAAAGAAGGAAGGAAGGAGGGAAGGAGGGATGGAGGGAGACAGAGAGAGAGACAGACAGATTGAGAAGTCAAAATATTGAATGATGACTCTGATGTGGGAAAATTTGGTGGTACTCATGTATTGCTAATAGAAATGTAATATGGAATGTCAATCAGGAAAATAATTAAAAGTTGAAAATAAGCATAGCTTGTGAAACAGAATGTAGACACTATACAAAATCTGTTGCACATGTTCATAAGAACCATGCAGATGCCTAATTGCTGCAAATAGGAAAATCAGAGAAACTGCCATAATGCTTCTCAGTAAAAAAAGGAAAAGCTATCAGAACTGGGGGTGTAGCTCAGAGGTAGAGGATTTGCCTAACATGTGAACAACTTTGCAATCTCAGCATGACAAAATAAATAAATAAATAAATAAATGAATATTAGATATATTCATTTCAACAATGAATGAACTTGATGTAAATATATTAACAGAGAAAGTAGATAAAATAAAGTTGAAAAATATAACACAGTTGATCCAATGTATAAAAATAAAACATGCAAAATATTGCTAATTTCTTAAAGACACTAATACATGTAAAATATTATTAAATATTTAGAAAATTTCAAACTTTATTCATGCTTGTATCACACCTACAAACATGAATACTAGTCCCCTGGAAACAGTGGGAAAAAATAAGGACTTCAACATGATTGATAACATGATTATTTTATTTAATTTATATATACCAGACATGTATGCACACTTTAAAAATTATTATAAATTTAAACTTTAGAACTGAGTGTATTGTTTTCTGTACTGCTCTATATAATTTAAAAAATTTTAAAATAAATGTATGGAAAAAAGTATTAAGTGTTGTATTAATCAAGTAAAAGTAAATGACAGACTTTTAGGACATGACAAACCTTATTGTCAGTTTTTTATTTAAAAATAATTTTGGAGTTACAAGTTACCCAAAGTTGCTGAAGTAGAGTGTGGGGCTCACAATACTATGATAAGCAAACATAAGCACACAAACATCTATGAGAAAACATCTCAATTTTCATCTTTATTCTAAAGACTGATTTCTAAGATGCAGAGTAAAGAACATCCTTTTACTTTTTTGCCCTTTTTTTTCTTTTTTCTTTTCTTTCTTTTTTTTTTTTTTTTTTTTTTTTTTTTTTTTTTTTTTTTTTTTTTTTTTTTTTTTTGGTGAGTGATGGTGATACTGGGGCTTGAACTCAGACCTTTGCCTATGCGACATAAGTGAGCTATAGCCAAGGCCCACAGTCTTCTACTTCTTAGCCCAGTCATGAATTTTAATCAAGCAGGGTTGCCTTTGTCTAGGAGTTACATTATATTCACATTTGCATTGCATGTCAGACCAATGTGTACTTCCCATGTACTTGCTGTTCTTTTCCTGGTGAATATTGATTGACTCCACTCATTCATGGGTTCTTGCATTTTCATGTGTAAACACTTTACTACAGAAGGATGTTTATCACCTTTTTCTCCCCTCTCACCCACTTACATCTGGGAGAATGACTTACCTGAATTTTGTTTAGGACATGCATTTGGCCTTAATTATTTAAATTTTTCTCTTTCTTTTGTTTTCAGATTTGCTTTTGTCCTGTATTTATCTCTTACTTGGTCTAAAATACGAATGTTTTTAAGAGTTAGGAACCAACAAGTTCATTTGAGAAGGGAATAAGCTGTATAGATTTATCGATAGTATGTGCCAACATACTTACGCATTTTTGAGGTAATAGAAATGTTTGATAGGGTCGCATAGCTTCATTCAAGGAAAAAGTGAACAAACAAACAAAACAAACAAACCAAAGTCAAATGTAAAATGTCTTCATGCTTTTAGCCTTGCCTTTAATGAGAAGTTAATCTCCCTGCACCATACTACATCTTTGGTAGACCAAGCAGAGGTGCCGGAGTGGCAAGAAATCACAGGCATATGCAATTGCACAGGGTAATTTTCTAAAATCATAGTTAAAGAGAGATATTTAAAAGATTATGTTGGAAAAACACAACTGTCAAGGACTCTTTAAAATTCAAATAGAAGCCGGGCGTGGTGGCGCATGCCTTTAATCCCAGCACTCGGGAGGCTGAGGTAGGAGGAGCGTTGTGAGTTCGAGGCCGGCTTCGGCTACAACACGAGCGCAAGGCTGGTCTGAGCTACACAGTGCGACCCTGCCTCAAAAAACCAGGGCTGGGAGTTTGGCTCAATGGCTTACGCGCCTGTCTGGCAGGCGCGAGGTTGTGAGTTCAATCCCTGGTGCCGAAAAAAAAAAAAAATAATAATAATAATAATAAAATAAATAAATAAATAAATAAAATTCAAATAGAATAAATCTGTATAAGGATGAGAATAATTTGAAATTAACCCTAATAACGTTGAAATAAAATCAGTTTGTCATTTTGTTTTGTTTTGTTTCGTTTTTTTTTTTTTTTTTTCTTTTGAAATGAAGGAGTCTTATTACATTGCCCAGATTGGTCTCGAAACTCCTGGGCTCAGGTGGCCCT
This sequence comes from Dasyprocta punctata, assembly GCA_004363535.1. NCBI lineage: Eukaryota > Metazoa > Chordata > Mammalia > Rodentia > Dasyproctidae > Dasyprocta > Dasyprocta punctata. The sequence continues at coordinate 11,313 of RJWM01006394.1, forward strand.
TTCACGTCAGCCTTCCCAGTACCTAGGACTATAGACACCATCACCTCTGTTTTTAAGAACTTCTTAAAGTACCCTCTCACATGTGATCAGAGTCTCAGGGAATATAGCAAAGATGACTTGTAGAATCTGTGGAGGAAAAAAAAGAGAAAGAAAATAAATTCAACTGCTCTTAAGGGTGTCTGTGTCAGGTATAGCACTAGATACTTTAAAAAGATTATTTCATGTGACATCTTGACCCAAACAAACAAACAAATAAACGAAAAACATTAAGCAGCTAAAAAAAAGTTTTTTTTTCTTTAATTAACCAAGGTCACATACTCAGTAACTGAAGAAGTTAGTGTCAAAATCAAGCAATTTGTCTCAATTTGCTATACTTCTCTATCCTCATTAGATTGTCTCAGGTTCTCTAAGTCTGGAGCAGTGAGAGTTCTTCTTTTTTCAAAATTTGTTAAACTTTAGTCTGTAATGTGCCATTATCAGAATTATCCAAAACATTTTTAACACAGCAAATTCTTCGGTTATTCCTATGTCCTTTGGCTTGATATATCTCTGTTTAACAAGTTATCCATATTGATCGTGTATACTGACTGAAAAAAGAACTGAGTTCTACATGATCCTAATATAGCTAATAAGAATTAGTGTTAGATTTGTAATGCATTTAATTGATATTTTAGGAAATTGCTATGCTTCAATATAACAATTAAAATAGTGTTATCACTGAATATCAGTTACTTTTGTGTGATCCTCTTTGGTTTTTATAGGCACTAGGCTAGAAGGCCATATATGTTATGAATTTTGGGTCCACAAGATAAATACTTGAAATCTAAAAGTGGAAAATCCAAGCTAATAAAATATTTTTAGTGTCAGAGCAGCAAGACTTTCTGCTGAATGACTTTCTTGCATCTTATGCTCATACACGTGTGCACGCACAACACACAAAGCTCTTTTGAAGTCTTTTAAATCGTTTTCCTGTAAGTTTTCCAAAGGGACCTAGACTGAGAAGAAAAGAAATTGGTTCTACTCTTATTAATAGACTTCTCCTTTTCTTCTTTGATCCTACAGGGAAAGAAAATATTACACATCGGTGCTAGCAGGTTGTCTTTTACACAAAGGTCATATGCAAAAATCATCTATATTTTAGAGACAAGAAACAGAGTGCCAAATATTTTATCACAAATGAAATAAGGACCACGATAGAAGCTCTGCTTGAAAAACAGCAGCCAGCACAGACGATGTTTCAAAATCCAGTTTTTATTAGGCATTCTAACCCTGACATTCTCTGCTTCCTTGAAAAATCTGATTATATTAAACAGCGCTGTTAAAATCACTTTACAAAACCTACCAGTCTCTTGATACCTGATCAATCTCAGTATCTGATCAGGTTTTCCATATACTTCTGTCCCCGTGTAATATCTCACATATCTGACCTGTCTTCTGAAAGAATTCTTTTGGGTCAGTTTAATCATCCCCTATGCCTCTAAGATTTCTTCTGAATAATTTTCCATCCATTGACCCCTCCTCTGCTCCAGGGCTCTGAAATCTTATTTGCCAAAAATGTATTTGGAATTGGGACTGATCTTTCTCTCCCACTATGAAATCTAATTTCAGTGCTCTCTACACCTATTATGGTGATTTTGAATAAAATCTGCTTTATCATACTTTAATAAGTATTGTTAAATAATGTTTTCATTAATAGTACCTGACCCTCTCTTTCAAGAACCTTACTAGAGTGTTATTACAACTATTCCTCTCCTTTTTGTCTTTTAGACAGTATTTCTGCTCTTAAAAATTTTGCTCTGATAGAAATAAAAGATGAGATGACTTGAGTGGGGAAACTGTAACAAGCATCAATAGTAGAAGTTTGAAGTGAAAGAGAAGAAAAAGAAAAAAGAAAATAAGTGGCTAATATCTACCTTGAGTTCTTATTTGTATGTAAGAACAAATAAATATTCACAAAAGTTCAAGAAGTCACTAAGCTTATAACCCAAAGGGATCTTGCATGCCTTTCGAAGATGAAGATAAAAGAAGGGAAAACTTTAGAAAGGCAAACTAAATTAAGAAAAGGCAAGCCACAGAGACATCTTTGCCCTTCTATTGAGTTTCACACCACGTAAACTTGAAAGGGAAGCTAAAGAAATGTTACTTCAATTTAGGGTATTTCTGTGAATAGTTAATAAAATGATTGAATTTATTTTTGTGATATGAATTGCATATTGTGCCTTTTCATATAATATGGGCATTAATTAAATCAGAAAATCAAATCCATACAGATTTAAATTGCTAATCTGTACAAAACTATATACCATACATGATACAAGGTCCAATATTTAAGAAATATAGACTGATGCTAAAAGCCTTAATGTATGAAAATTTCAAAGGCATACAATAATTGATATATCTAATACTCCAAAAGATCAGTTATTGAAAAAATTCAATTAATCAAGCCTCTAAATTCAAAGAAATAAAAATTGTAAATGCACTTTGAAAATATCTGAATTGGCTTTTAAAACATGTATAGAATATGGAAAAGAAGTTTTTAAATCCAGTAAAGAAACTATTAAAGTATATTGATTTCTAAAAATAATATATTTGTGTCTCTAAAAATAATCTCTTTGGCTATTTTATTAACCTAAATATTTTTAAAGGCATATACAATACTGCATGATATTTTATGTGCTATAGAATTATGAAATAAATGCTTGTCAAAGATTGTATTTAACTCATTAATTAATAAAAAAACTAGCAAAATGCTATAGAGAGTTTGAAATTCACTATGTGAAGACAATTTATAGACTCTCAGAAGTTCTGAAATAAATTTATTAAAAGCAAACTGGAATAAATATATATGCAGAATCTGCCAAAAATTGCCTATACATTTTAGGAAAGGAAAAAATACTCTGAGGGGCTGGGGATAGAGTTCAATGGCCCAGCACTTGCCTGGCAAGTGTGAGTTTGTGAGTTCAATTCCTGGTACTGGAAAAAAAAAAGAGTATTAAGTTTTGTCAACAGATGGTGTCACCCTTATACGGGGGATGCTAGAGGATGCTGGATATTGCAGAGAACCCACTACACAGCCAGCCCTTAGAAAATAGATTGAAAATGCTTGTGCAGCAGTTGCAATGGGCCAAGGTTAACCAAGCAGCACTTCGTTACACTAACAAATGTTTGGAAGTTAAGCCAATCACTTTGAGTGCCTCTTATAGAGGCCAAAGGTAAATTGTATTAATCTCATGATTTCTGAAAAAATTTATCATTGAAATATTTATACAAAATTTTCTTTTCTTGAAGTTTGTGTGCATTTTTAGCTACTCTCTCTCTCTCTCTCTGATTTTTTTTTCAGTGTTGGTGTTTGAAGGTATAGCTTCATAAAGGCCAGGCAAGTACTCTAACATTGAGAGATAGTCCCAGTCCTAAAGTGGACTCTTTCACTAGGAAAATGAAATAGATCGAACGTTCTCATGAAAGACTGCATTGCTACGAGCAATAATTATTTGCTAGTTATACATCTTTTAAAAAGTAATATACCACATGAACAGAAGCAAGGACAAAAATCACGTGATCATCTCAGCAGATACAGAAAAAGCATCTGACAAACTCCAACTTCCATTCGTGATAAAAAACACAGAAGAATAATGCTGGAAAAACTGGTTTTCCATATGCTAAAGATTAAAGCTAGACCTATATAACTCACCATGCACTAAACTAAAATCAAAATGGATCAAAGATATAAACATTAGAACAGAAACAGTCTACTGGGAGACAAAATAGGTAAAACTCTTGAAAACATAGGTTCAGGAGAAGATTTTCTAAACAAAACCTTGGTTCCACAAAAAATTAAACCAAGAGTCAGCAACTGGAATTACCTAAAGTTAAAAACCTCTTGTTCTGCAAATGAAACCACCAAGAGTGAAGAGACAATCTACAGAATGGGAATCATTTTTATGAGCTACTCCTCAGATAAAGGTCTAATATTTAGAATATATAAAAACATGCACAAAAAAACAGACTCTCAAGTATAAGGAACAAATTAAAAAATGGGCATCTGAAATGCATAGACACTTCTCTGATGAAATACAAATGACCAAGAGATCCATAAAAATGTTCAACATCACTGGCATTTCAAGCAATGCAAATTAAAACATAGATTCTATCTCATCCCAGAAACAACGGCTACCATCAAGAAATCAACCAGTATAACAAATGCTGATGAGGTTGTGGGGAGAAAGGAACCCTTCTGCATTGATGTTGGAAGTGTAAACATTCAAAACCACTATGCAAATCAATATAAAGATTTCTCTAAACACTAAAACTGGAGATTCCATTTTACCCAGCTGTGCCCTTTCTAGGTCTCTTCCTAAAATAATTAAAAGCATCATGCCACAGCAATGTACGCATACCCTTGTTTATAACAGCACAATTTTTGACACCTAAATCTTGGAAACAGCTCATATGCCCATCAACAGAAAAAAAGGATAAAGAATATGTGGTATTTATATATAATGGATTATTACTCTGCCATAAAGAGGATAAATTTGATTAATTTATAGAAAAGTGGAAGCATTTTGAGACTATAATACTAAGTGGAATAACTCAGACATACAAGCTTAAATATCCCATGGATTCTCTTATATAAAAAACTCTCTCTCTCTCTTTCTCTATCTATCTCTCTATCTCTGTCTCTGTATATAAATAGATAGATTCTTAGAAAGATAATAGGAAAAAGAAACAAAAGTGTTATAATCCAAAGAAAACAATATATGTAAAAGTTTATCTCAACCTTAGTACATTTGTTTCACATATTTTATATTTTATTTGACTTTATAATCTGGTTTTCAACCTGCATATGATAATTCAGTTTATAAGTTTTTATAAGATAAATAAGTGAATTTGATTCTGCAAAAATAAAAGGGAAAGTGGAGGGATGGAGGAAAATAAAGGAACTTGAGCTATGTCATGTATATATATTAATACCCTATAGTGAATGTAATCATTATGTAAGCATGTATTTATGAAGGTAAAAAAATTCCATATATGAGAAACATTAAAATAAAAATTAATTTTTTTATCTCTCCTGAATTTCAGAATAGGCTAGTCAAACAGTAAATTACAAAACTAGCCTATGAGGTTTTAGAGAGATCTCTTCTAATATTTCTTTGTAAGATATTTGGGAAGTTTATAGTTTTATCTAAATACTAAATGACTTGCAGTTTATGAACTGAGTTTTAATCTTTTTCAAAATCAGATGTTAAATTATTTTAAAGTTTATACTCCCAGATATGCCTTGTGACAATTAGGACCTAACAACTTATAGGTAGAATTTACCTGTGACTACCTACTACATTCGTTGGACATGAAATTCTAAATATCAGGACTCAAGAATAATTGACAACAAGTAGAATCTCCAAAACATTTTTACAACTTTTAAGTATACAAAAATTCTAATAATCTCAACTTATTCTCTTTTGTAATTACGTGGAAATACAAAGTTACTAATGGCTTTCACTAAGCAAAGCTACTTGGAGATATCAATATCACATACAAACAAAACAAAAATAAACTGGAATCAATCAAAAGTTGATGTGTTTATCTTTGAAGATCTACTGGAGAGATTTAAAAGGGAATATTTTGAAACATATCTGAAAAGAGTTTAATGTTCAGAATATATAAAAAGTTATAATTTAAAACAGCAGTAAAGAACATCAAAAATTAAGAAATGTTTTTCTCTGATTTTTTTAAATGAGGTCTCACTGTACACCGTGGTGTCATCCTCCTTCTACCGGTTTTCTGAGTAGCTGGAGCTACAGGCATGTGCCTCTGTGCTGTGTAAATATCATTTCTTGAAAAAAGGTATGTGAGTGGTCAATAAGCACAAGAAAAGGATACATTTTATCACAAATTATTAGGGACATGCAAATCAAAACGAGGAAGAAATACCACTTCACATTCATCAGAATAACCTTTGGTGAAACAAACCAAAGTGTTAACAGGAGGTGAAGAATTTGGAAGCTTGGTACCTGCTGGTGGGAATGTGAAATGGTGCAGTCAGGGTGAAAATTGCATGAGAGCTCTTCAAAAAGTTAAACCTGAAATTACAATAAGATCCAGTAATTCTTGCTCTAGGCACATGTTCAAAATAGCCAAATTTACAGAGTCCAGTGAATAATTGTTCATCAATGTTTCTTAATAATACTATTATAATAACTTGAATATGAAAACACTGAAACATGAATAGAAAATATTAACACATTAATAGAATATCAAAATTTCTTGCATAGAAACAATTGCTCTCAGATTTTGAGATCAAATAGATTTTCATGTTTAGGGCCACAGGTATATGTATTTAGACTTTTGAAAAAACTGGAAGTTAAGACATCCTGGTAATTATAAGACAGTTACAAGTTATTTTTTCCTTCTTGGTACTCCACTTACTATTTCAATGGTAATTGTAAACTGTGTTCAAAATTTAGGATTTACAATTGCTTAGTTGAGTTTGAGCATGGAAAGGGAACAAAGGAAATCCTGGACAATGTGAACAACAGATTAATGCATTAGTCTTACAATCAAAAGAAAAAATGCAAACATGTTTTAAAGAAGGAAGTTTCTTTTGTTTGGCTCTATTCTGTTGTGTATAGTAGGAAACCTTGAAATGTACTATTCATTAATTAGAGGTACTATTTCTATAGAATTTTCTAATAATCTTGGCATATTGATTTGAAACTTTTTTCTATGTTTGGCTGTGATATCATATGAACCAAACATTTATATACTGTTTAATTAAAGGTAGAATTTTTTTTTGCAACAAAGGCAGTTTGCAAACAGTTTAACCAAAAGCAAATGCATAAGCAGCAAGAACAGATATTTATCTTCATGAAAGCTAAAAAAATTATGTCTGGTAAGTAAATTAGCAAAAAAGACAATTTGAAGTGGAGGGTAGTGATTGCTAATGAAAGTGATGTCTAAATATATTCAGAATGAAAGTCATTAACACTTTTTTTCTGTAAATTTTAACTTTAGCAAATAATATTCATGTAGATTCAGTCAAGCAATTCTGAACCAGTTCATGATTACAGACATTCATTCTTAATAGAGAAATTTTTCCTTCAACACAAATTGAATGCTTTCACTTACTGAAACTGTAATGTCATGAATTTCAAAGTCCTTAAATTTTTCTCTATTGCTTTTGAGCACTAATTGAAGAATTTTACATTTCCTTACCATACAACCAAGAGAAGACGAAACTAATGCATGATTTGTTTTCTTTCTATAGTGGGCTTTTTCAAATTTTTGAAGTTACAGAGTTGTCATTTTAAAATTAATGTTTGGAAAAGTACAAGAAAAACCATCAATCAATTTTGACAAATCTTTGATCACAGATACCACATAATAATTAACATGGCTATACACAGAACATGTATTGTGAAACTAATGCAATTTTGTCATAAAGCAGGGGGCAATCTTTACTAAATCTAGTAAACATACCTTACTGTAGTATGGATTTGAATCTGGGCTTTTAAGACAATAGTAGCAACTTTGTAAAGCAATATAAAATAACCAAGACAGATTATAAAAAAAAATAAATCCACCACAAAACTTACTTTTTATCTACTCACTTTGATCTACCCAACATACCCTCTCCCTTCCAAACTATGACAGCCTCTTGGTAATGACTTTTGTGAGGATACTCACAGCTCCATATTCGGAAGTCATGGAAGAGGATAAAGTGTGCTGATGTTTGGTATAGATCATGCAGCTTTCCATAGGTACAGGACAAAAATTCGTTGACTTTTAATGATTCTTAGAGCTTAATACCCAGTCCTTTATTATTTGGTTAAACATGTGACTGGTAAAATTTTAGGTTAAAGTGGCTATGTCATGGGTCCCTTTTCTAATTAACACGTATCTTTTGCAAATCCATGAACTCAGGTTTAACAAAGAGACTGTTATTTATGTAATCATGACTGAGTATTTAAAAAGAATGTGAAGATCCTCTCAAAATGCTAATCTGAACCTTCTGAAAATCCTTTAGTGGTTCCCCTTTGACTTCAATGACAAAAAATATATATCTTTCAGAATGACACACAAAGGTTTTAGCATTTGGATATAACTGTCTCTAGCTAGAATCAACTTTCCGAATTGTTAGTTAGTTGAAAATTAGTTGAAAATTACTCATCATATTGACTTACTTGTATGACTCTTCCAAAATGTCACATACTGTTGTGCAACAGTCCTTTCCTTACAGCACATTCTGCCTTCAGTTTCTTAACTTTGGTGTCTTAATTCACTTCTGTCCTCTCCTTTCAGGCTGTTTTTTATGTAGTCTTTTTTCTGCTTTTCTAATGGATTCTAAGTGTGCTACCACCACTGCATTTATCTTACTGAGTTGCAATCATTTATCTGCATCTTTATTTTCCTTATCTGACATTGATCACCTTAGGACCTGAAAGTATATCTTTTATATCTCTTTCAACACCATTCAGCATAGTTCTCAAAATAGGCACTGAATAAATGATGAGTGATTGAATGACTTTGTTTTTACAACATATATTAATTCTTCAGAGTAGATGAATTTCATTCTTATTTTACATGTGAGGAAAGAGGGATTAAAAAAACAATATACTCTCCTTCTTAGCTAAGCTGACACAGCAAATGAGTGTGAGAATCAGAATACAACACAAGGCCTCTAACTTTAAGTAGTACCATCAACAAAATGATGTCTTCCAATATGTGCAAAATTCTCATTACTCAGGTTTTGCCATTCAAACAAGACTGAATATTAAAAATGCAATTACTTTTATATCATGAGTAAAAACTATTATTTGAAATATATATATGTGGAGAGAAAGAACCAGCATCAGTCAAATCCTCAAAATTATGTATTAGTTACATTTATCTCTATTAGCATACCAGTATCTTAAAATGTTATTTTAAATATTGGCTTACATTTGAAAAATTATTCAAGGAAGACAAACTTTTCTTTTCCTTGGAATATTGAGTGCTTTTATTAAAAAATCTAGGATTCACATTAGATTAGGATGAGAGTTTGAGAATGATATGATTTTACATAAAATAATAGGGAGAATTTTTACTTTTTCCCTGATGATTCACAAGGAATACCAATTTAAGGATAAAAGACAGTGAAAAAAATGATTTTCTTTAGAGACAGTGAAGGGAATTCCAGAAACATACCATAAGGATAAGGCCTAATAGATGATCAACATTGGGCAGGATGTCATGTTGTTAAAGGGAAGGAAATCAAATAAAGATGAAACATAATATCAAATATGTATATCAAACATATATATATATATATATATATATATATATATGTAGAACACTTTAAAATTACATATGGGAGAAATTGAACATAGATAACTGAAAATATATTGATAAATCACAAATTAAATGCTCTAATTTTACTGCATTATAAATAGAAAAATGTGTTATACTCCATAGAGTTTTATTAGTGAAGCATTGGTAATAAAAATTAGTTTTTGTGTATTACACTTTTTTAATATTTTGGGGTGAAAGCAACCAGAGGGAAAAAAGTCAGGTATGGTTGTGTGCAGCTAATACAAGGAGACAGAAATTGAGCCCATAGAGTAGGAATTTAATGATATGCTAATTATTCACAAAAGAGTGAAAGAATTTCCCTGAGTTTCATCCCGTGGAAACTCTCACCCAGTAATTTGTGGAAATAGTAGGAAGACGATTTTCTACATCAAAATTTTGTTCAAACTGAAGTTTGAGTAATTTTCTTTTCATATTAATTAATAAATGGATTTTAGGGTGAATGAAATTATTCACAGCGAACACTTTCACTGACAAATATAAAAAGTTTGCAGCTTATAAACTATACAAATCGTTTACATATATCTTAGAGTTAATAACTTACAACACTTTCTTCTTGGAACTATTAGTGAAGAATCTGAGGTAAGACAGATCCATGGTTAGGACAAAGAAATCAGCAGAGATTTAAGCAATCACAGGATATTGAGACAAAATCAATTTGAAAAGAATAAAAATAAACAGCTGATTTCCTCTGCCAGATTTTTGCCCAATCCTGAAGCTCTACAAGATAATCAGATCATCTGAAGACTTATGAAAAGCAGAATGGAATTTATTGTGGTCTAATGGGTTTCAGAAGCAAACCTATCATGGAATCTAGAGACCTACTTACGATACCAGTTAAAAGGATGAAGGACATTTAAGAACAGAGGAAAGTAGGTCTACCCTCCATTCTAGCAAAAATGCAGTTCATTTCAACTCAGTTCTGTCTATTTTGAATAATTTGGAAGCAGCTCATCAATTTATTTGTTTAGCAGCAAAAAGAATGAACCCACTTTGATAGAAAATGTTATTGTAGGAACCTTAAAAGGTTGTATGCATTTTGCCTAGCATTCAACAAAAATTTAGAAATGCAAAAAGAAAATAATGGATATAGAAACACATGTAGATGATTCAAATATTCATAAAAATTGATAGGATATTTCAAATTACTACTGTGCTAAACACAATGTAGACAGAAAGGAGTTGGGTCAGACGAATTATGGTATATAGAATTTTAATAAACAATGGAACCTATAAAAATGGGCATACTCAGATGTCAAAATTACAACCTCATTATATGACATTATCAACAGATTGCAAACATCAGAAATCATGCTGATGAATTCAGAGGTTATTCTATAGAACATATACAGAGTGTGATAGAAAAACAAAAAATAAAAAGAATAGAAAAAGAGATAACATCATAAGATACATGTAGAACAGTGTCACTTATAGACATTTTTGGTGACCTTAATGTGTATTATACTAGAATCCCACAGTATGAAAAAAAAACCCAAATGTTGCCAGTGATATATGTAAAATAATAATAATAATAAAACACATACCAAAAGGATATAGTCAATGATTAGTGTAAAAATTCTAAAAAATCTCATTGTAAACATATTGACAAGTCAAAAGAGATAAATTATTTTCAAAGGAGCAATAGTCTTTCTCAACCTAAAGCAAATAACGAAAAACACTTGGCAGTAAAATGACACCTTTAAAATGCTAAAAAGATTATTCAGGTCAAATTACAATTGCAAATCCAGCTCAAAGACTCAGAAAGACTCAAAGCAAAAGGATATGAAAAATAAATAAATAAATCATCCAAACTCTAACTACAAAAAGGGTCATGAATCTCCACAGCTATCAGACATAGCAACACTTTGGAGAACCTACTACAAAGCAAAATCACAAGTTTTTTTCCTTCTTCCTCCTCCTCTCCCTCTTTCTCCTCCTTCTCCCACTCTGTTCCTCCTTTTCCTCCTCTTTCTTCATTTTCGTCTTCATTTTTTAAGCAGTCTATCCTCAAGGAAGATAAACAAATTGAATTTATTATAAAAAGTTTTAAATCTATAAAGTAAATGCAACACAAAGAAGAAATGGATAAATTCATAATCAGGATAGCAGAATTTAATGAGAATTCAACAATTGCCGACAAAACAAAATGTCACATTTAATAGTTTTCTGAAAGTTTCAAAAACACCTTTCATAAACTGATCTCTGACACATGTAGAAACTGAATTCAGCAATGAAGAAAGCCATGTTATTCTCAAGTCTATGTGTGACTCTTATCAAAATCGATCATATTCTGACTCATAAAGGTTGTTTTTTAACAAGTCAGAGTTTATTCTCTGACCTTAATGAAATGAGTTAGAAATCAATAACTAAAATCCCCATGTCTGGGAATTGGAGACAAGTTTCTAAAAATCCATGAGTCAAAAGATTATGATAATGGAGATGAGAAAAAGTTTTGAACTTAATGATAATGAAGATATATATCAAATTTAAGCATACAGGCACATATTTTCAAGAATGAAATGAACATATTAAAAAATTTAAAAACCAATGATCACAATTTATATACTAAAAAGCTAGAAAAAGCAAGGCATATTAGTTGGAGAGGAAATAGAGTAAAGAAATAAAAGAAGCATAAAAATCAATGGCCTAGGGAATAGATAGTGAATATTCTCATGCCCCACTTATATTCTTTGAAACAATTAATAAATCTACACATGCTTATATACCAACCATGTAAAAAATAGGAAAGCACAAAACTTCAATATTAGAAATCAAAAGAGACTATCAGCAGTGTCACAAACCATTAAATGCCAATGAGCATAATTTCAACAGTTTCACTCAAATAGATTTTAAAACTTAAATGAAATAGACAATTCTTCAAAAACGAAAATGTTTCAACAGCTTCACCACTACTCCCTGTTACAATGCTTTTGATCTGTCAGTCTCGTGGGTATGTTATGAGTGGTATCTAATTATGGCTTTAATTTGAATTCCATTGTTTACTAAACACTGAGTATCTTTTGTATTTTTTCTTTTGAGAAGTACTCAGGTAGGTTTTTTGCTCATTTATCTATCAAGTTGTCTATTTTTTTCATTAATTTGCAGAAACTTTAAAATGCAGTACTTTTTCTGTTATCTTTGATATACAATTATATATAGCAATATATGTATATATGTATAAATCTCATATAGTCACATATATTTATTTCATATATTTTATACTTTGTGGTTTTTCTATTTCTTTTCTTTTAAAAAATTGTATTCTTAAAATAATAAAATAAAGAATGCATTCTGCATTTTTTTTTTTTTTTTTTTTTTTTTTTTTTTTTTTTTTTTTTTTTTTTTGTGGCACTAGGGATCAAACTCACAGCCTCGCACCTGCCAGACAGGCGCTTAAGCCGCTGAGCCAAACTCCTGGCCCTGGTTTTTTGAGGCAGGGTCGCACTATGTAGCTCAGGCCGGCCTTGCGCTCACGTTGTAGCCCAAGCCGGCCTCGAACTCACAACGCTCCGCCTACCTCAGCCTCCCGAGTGCTGGGATTAAAGGCGTGCGCCACCACGCCCGGTGCACTCTGCATTTTAACATGGTAAAATTTATCAATACAAAGACAGCTTTTCAGGACTAATAAAAGAAATCTAATTACAATTAACCTCTTAGCCACTAAAATATGGAAATTCTGGCATGGTGGTACATACCTACAATCCCAGTGCTCTGGGAAACTGAAGCATGAGAATTACAAGTTCAAGATTAGCTGAGGAAATTTAAAATATTTAGCAAGATCTTGTCCAAAACAAGAATAAAAACAAAACCAAAACGGGCCAGAGGCACAGCTCAGTGCAAAGAACCTGGGTTCGATCTGCAGAACCACAAGAGCAGAGGAGTGAAGAGGGGGAGAGAGGGAAAGGAGAGGAAGAGGGATAGAGAGAGATGATTTAAGAAAACATTAACACAAAGAAAATTTCAGGTTCAGATGCTTTCTCTAGTGAACTCTTCAAAACAGTTAAGGGAGAAATATCAACAGTCTTACACAGTTTTTCTTATAATACAGAACAGAAAATGCCTAACATTAGAGCAACGATATACAGATAAGATGCATCATGCACAATATGATAGACACGGTGGGTGTCATTTCTGAACGTTAGTAAAGAAAGGGTGATTTCAGAAAGGTTTTTAATTGGAAGATAATTCAGATTATTTATAAAACATGTGCAAACTTTCCTGCTAGCTAACTCATGGTTACTTAAACATTATCATGATACAGTGGTAAATGGTGTTAGGATATAAAGTTTTAAAAGGGGCTATGGAACTTCTTAGTTCCTAGAGAAACATGCTGTCATTAATTTTGTTTTTAAAATCTACTATCATGTAAAGAAATTCAAAATCAAGACTTATGCTTCCTCATGTTTACAGTTTTGTGAAATTTTATTCAGCCTGAACAGTGTCCCTTAGCATTTCTTGTAGTACTGTCTGCTGGCTGAGTTGGCTTTTGTTTATCTGAAAGCAAGTATTTTATCTTTGCTTTTCATAGATGCTTTGCTGGATATAGCATCTAAATTGACAAATTTTAAAAAATTTTTATTCAACAGTTAAACACATTGTTACATTGTCTTCTGAATTGTATTTGGATGATAAATTAGTGTTCCTTCTTATCTGTGTTCCCCTATCCCATATCTTTCCTCTTTGCCTGTTACCTCCAATTAAACACATGTCAGACTTCTTGATATAACTCCACTGAACACTGAGGAAATGTTTAGTTTTTGTCCAGCCTGTTTTATCTCTGTGATTAATTTTAAGTTGTTTTTATTTTCTTTTTCTTTAACTTTGTTATTCTTTCCCTTGTCCAGTTTACTCATAAGCCTACTCAATGATTATTTCAAATATTATATTTTTTCACTGGATGGTCCATATTTCTATATGTCTGGGTGTCTGCCTAACTTGTTTATGCTTTTATTGATTCCTGGAGTATTTTAATATAATTCTCTTAAAGTTTTCGACCGCTTATTGCCCCATTGTCATTTTTAACTCATTTATATTGAGTGATATTTTTCCCTAGTTATGAATCATATTTTTCTGCTCCTCATGTGGTTTACATTCTTTTACTGTATATGGACAAATTTAATGTAATACTGCTGTGTTTATATTTTATAGTCTTCCTATAAAGTGCATTTATTTAGTTTAGGCAATTGATTGCTTTATGAGTTAGTCTGTGTTAAGATAGTACAAAGGCTTTTTAAAGCCTTATTATTTTTATCATAAACGATTATATTTTCTCTTATTTGAAGACAGACTGTAAAAACCAAAGATGAATTTAACTCAGTGAGATGCATAGAGGTATAAGTAAAGTATTTTCAGTAAATGTATTAGTTTTGATACTGTAGTCTGTGGGCACTGGTGACTTAAAACTGCATGGATTTGATTTTCTGTGGTGCTTCATTTATTTCTATGTCTTTGTACCTTAAACCAACTGAGTGAGTTTCTTTTTTGATATTTTAAGACTTCTGCTAATATTTGCAGAGCTATGTTGAAGAAGAGTGGCAGTCATGGACATCTTTGTTCCTGATTTTAGAGGAGACTTAAATTTTCCCCCTTTTAATATGATATTGGCTGTAGATTTGGCATAAATGGCTTTTATCGAATTTAAACAATGTCTTTTATACCTATTTTCATCAATGTTTTGGTCATGGAAGGATTTTCGATTTTGCCAAAGGCCTTTCCTGTGTCTATTGAGATGATCAAGTGATTTTTGCTTCTGTTTATGTGATATATTACATGTACTGATTTGTGTGCACTGAGCTGTCCTTGCATCCCTTGGATTAAGCTTACTTGGTCATGGTGTACGATCTGTTCAATAATCTGCTGCAATCTGTTTGCCAGTATCCTGACGAACAGAAATAAATAAATAATATACTGACAGAAGAAGTACAAATGGCCAATAAATACATGAACAAATGCGCGGTGTTACTGGTCACTAGAGAAATGCAGATTAAAACAACACCGAGATTCTATTTTATCCCAGAAAGAATGCTCATCACCAGTAAATGAAATGATAACAAATGCTGGTGAAGCTGCAGGGAAAAACGAACACTTGTACAGTGTTGCTGAGAATATCAACTAGTACAACCAGTGTGGAAATTAGTAAAGCTATTTCTCAAAAAATTAAGACTAGAAATTCCACTTGACCCCAATATTCAACCTCTAGGTATCTTTCCCAAATAGTTAAAGACATCATATTACTGAATCACATGCATTCTCATGTTTATAGCAACACAATTCATAATAGTTACTTCTTGGTAAAAGCCTATATGTCCATCGACAGATGAATAGATAAAGAAAATGTGGCATTCACACACATGGAAAACTAGATTGCCATAAAGAAAGTTTAATTTGAATGATTTGTATGAAAATGGATGCACCTTCAGACCATAATGTTAAGTGAAATATATCAGTTATGCAGGTCTAAATATCACATGGTTTCTTTTATAAGAGAAACCCAAGTATAAATAAAGAGCAAAATAAAAGATAGAAAATAAGAAGTAGGGAGACAGATCTTTCTCTAATGAGAAGGGATAGAGGGAGATGGGAGGTTGGGGAGGGAAAGGAGATTAAAAATAATTAAGATGTCTTATGTACATATACCATACTCCATATAAGGAATGCAAGCATTATGTGCTGCAAACATGTACTCATAAAATAAATTAAAATTAAAAATTACTGCACATTCCTAAAAGTTGCAGAATACATGCGTAAACCCTCAAAAACAAAACAAAAGACTTCTGTCTTATGACGAGCATTAGGATATTCTGTTATTTTGACCCATCTAGCATCTATGCGGTCAAGACTTTGGATTTCTCAGTAGCATGATGAGATACTTCTTCCAGGGTTTTGTCAGGAATTTAATGACTAATAAGTGTTTAATCTTTCCATTATGCTTTTTAAACCATCTCAGAGCAATACAAATTCAAGTCTCCCTCACATTTTTCTATAGAATTAGTATTCGGGGAAAATAATAAACAAATTTCGTGTATGTATATGTATATTAAAGAGGAGACTTTTCAAACGAATAGGGTCATGTCTAAAGAAGTCTAGCAGCTCTATAAATGGGTGGTCACTGGCCTAAATTGAACTGCATAGAGGAATTTAAATAATTATGGTGTTTGAATGAAAATATTGAATAAATTAATCAGCATGTACATAAGGCTATTGAATGAAATCAAAACACCCTTTCTTAAAAATAAAGGAAAAAAGCAAAATTAAGTGTTGTACCAACTAATTCTGCTAAAATGTCTACAGATACGGAAGTGTTATTGATGGTTTTATTTGTCCTATATAATTCATTTCATTTGCTATCTAAAATTGCATCTTTTGAATTACAATTTTTAACTTCTTTATTGACCTTAAAATGAAACTTTTAATGATCATCAGTTGTTTTTTCAATTATTTTTTCACATGATAGCAACAAAAATTAACTCTTAAAGAAAAAGTAATTTCATTGAGGTAAATTTGTGTCCACAGATAATCTATGTGTGACTAATCGATAAAGGATAATAAATCTGAGTATAAAACCATTAAGATGTTAACAGTGCTATTTGAAATGTATCAACATTTTAATAGAATTATTAGATATAAACAGTAGTAAATCTG
Organism: Dasyprocta punctata; assembly: GCA_004363535.1. Taxonomy (NCBI): domain Eukaryota; kingdom Metazoa; phylum Chordata; class Mammalia; order Rodentia; family Dasyproctidae; genus Dasyprocta; species Dasyprocta punctata. The sequence goes on from RJWM01006394.1 coordinate 28,302, forward strand.
TAGTGATATTTCTTAGAAATAATTTAAATCAAGCTGACATATAATTATTTTATTTTAAATTAGAGTTGGTTTGTATAACTGATAAGCCATATCACAAAGTAATATTAATAGAAGCTTTCAGTTGACATTATATATATTGGTTTTTGAAAGTCAAATCTTTAAAAGTTCAGTTTGTTGGTAGAACTCTCACTGTATAGACATGAATAGGTAAGTGTCCCTTGTAGCTATTTATACCTAAAGTTTTGCTTGCATGTTAAGGGAGTATTTACTAATGGAAAGAGATTAAGTTTTTGAAAAAGGAGTATGCTCTTGAAAGAATGTTCTTCTTCATGCCCAGTCTGTGTTCAATGCAATATAAAATCTTACAGCTTTCATTTTCATCCTGTTATATTTGCTAATCTTTAAACAAATTATGGATTTATACTGTCACTTGTTACATCAAATTTTCACATTATGAAATAACTCATAGACAATAAAAATTGTTGTGTTACAACCAAATAGTTTCATTAAAAGCAGTTTTCCAAAAAAGTGAAAATTGTTTTAATTATATGATTCTTTTTTTTTTTATTTATTTATCTTTTTTGCGGCACCTGGGATTGAACTCACAACTTCACACCTGCCAGGGCAGGTACTTAAGCCACTGAGCCAAACTCCCGGCCCCAGTGTTTTTTGAGGCAGGGTCTCACTATGTAGCTCAGGTAGCCCTTGCGCTTGCGTTGTAGCCCAAGCTGGCCACAAATTCACAACGCTCCTCCTACCTCACCCTCCCGAGTGCTGGGATTAAAGCGTGCGCCACCACGCCTGGCTTTATATGATTCTTTAGATAGAAAATGTAGAAGTTAGAGTCACAGACAGTATTCCACTTACAAAACATATTTTTATTGCCTACATTATTTTGAATTTTTATCGTCTTTTTGTTGTAGTAAATTCTAAATTATACCCTGTATTCAGATTTTCCAAATTAAATAAATAATGTCATTACCTTTGTGTGTATTTGCTTTAATTATATTGGAAGCTGGTGTTTTTGTTCTGAAAATTTTAAAGAAACAGTAGGTAATTACAAATTTTTATCCTAAGTCAATTTCGTTTGAAGAAATAGTCAAGTTAAATATAGTTGTAATTTCAAATTACAATTAAATTGCTTGTGTTTAGTACACAAACCAAAGCAACTTTATTGTAAAGTAGACTATTTTGGTGAATATAAAAAAGTAAAAAAGATTGTTTTCAAAAAGTCACATGAAGCCGGGCATGGTGGCGCACGCCTTTAATCCCAGCACTCTGGAGGCTGAGATAGGCGGAGCGTTGTGGGTTCGAGGCCGGCTTGGGCCACAACGTGAGCGCAAGGCCGGCCTGAGCTACATAGTGCGACCCTGCCTCAAAAAACCAGGGCCGGGAGTTTGGCTCAGCAGCTTAAGCGCCTGTCTGGCAGGTGCGAGGCTATGAGTTCGATCCCCGGGGCCGCAAAAAAAAAAAAAAAAAAAAAAAAAAAAGTCACATGAGCACTGCAGGTGAAACAATACACATTTTTCAGATGACTGACAGATACAAATGTTTTAACAATTCAGAAGTGAAACAACCTGTGTTTTTGATAACATAGTGCCTTTCTAAAGCTGAATAGGTAGAAAAATTGAGAAAGCATAATTCGTGGTGAAAGTACAAGTTATGAAAAAATTTTAAAGAGGCATTTTAAAGGTGTTTTTATCATGTTTGCTGTAAAACATAGACCTAATTTTTCACAAAACATCCTGCCAGTGAGCAGAAGGTGATGAAGAGGGCAGTATTGGGTCTATGAAAGAATAAAATCAATGCATGAAGATTAATAATGGCATATTAAGAAATCTGGAAGGTATTCAATTGGACAAAGGAAGCCACAAAGCATTTTAAAGCAAACCTAAAAGTATTATCTGAAGGAAAAGGTAGAGAGCGAGCATGAAGGTAGAAATGTTTCTAACAACTGTGGTATGAATTAAAAGTTCTGGACAAGGGTAAAGAAAAAAATCAGGAAGAAAAACAGTACATGAGAACATATGGATGAAATATCTACTTCATTTAGAGAAAAATACATGAGGAAAAGACAGATTAAAAAGGCTATTCATTTCTGGGAGCAACTAGGAAACTGGCATAAAAATATACTTTCTCTAAGAAGAACTTAAAATCATATAAAGCTACAAAGGTTTACATTCATATAATTCTTCTCTATCTACAAAGTGCAGTTACTAACCTTTCAGGAAGAAATTATTTCTGTTTCCACCAGAAGTGACAATTGAGTGGGTTTGGGAATATCTCATGTATCACCTATAATGTATTATAATTCTTTTTTTTTACTTAATGCATATTAATTGTAGATTATAATATAGCCCAATATGATATAATGCATCGTTATCATATCCAATTAGTCTTATCTACTTACTGCCTCCCGACTCTGACATCCTTCAGTCTATAGTAATCCTTATTCTATTTTCAGGTCAGCAGTTTTCAGCTTCCATGTCTGAGCGATCATGTACTACTTGCCTTTCTGCCTGAATTATTTGACATAACATAATATCCTCCAGTTCCATCCATTTTGCTGCAAATGACAGGATTTAATTATTTTTTATGGATGGATAATAACTCATTGTTTATGCATATCTCACTTTCTATCTGTTCATCTGTTGATAGTAGCCTAAACTAATTTGGTATTTTAGCTTTTTCAAAGAGTGCTGCCAAAAGGGGGGTGAGCAGGTGTCTCTTCGACATGCTTATTTCATTTCCTCTGCACAGATTTGGATGTTTGTTCATTCACTAGTGTCCTAAAGATTGTCTTTGCTCTCTCAAGTTTTCTTTTTCATCCTCCTTTTTTTCCTTCTTAATGACTATTTCAAAAGACTTGCCCTTGCAATCAGATATTGTTTCTTCCATTTGATCTACTCAATTTTTCAAATTTTCAACTGATTTTTGAATGTGACTCATTGAGCAGTTCATGTTTAAAATTTCTCTTTGGTTATTTTTCATAATCTCCATCTTTTTGGGAGTTTCACATTTATATCTGGCATTGCCTTCCTGATTTTATTGAACTTTTTATATTTTTTTGTCTCATTGACTATTTTATAAATAATTTTTGAAAAAATCATTTGTCAGGTGTTTAATTCATTTTCATTTCTTAGAAATCTGGTACTAGTGAGTTAAAAACATCTTGGATTGTTATGTTAACTTGTTTTCTGTATCTTTCTTGTGTTTCTGACACAAGAAATAGTCAGGAACCACGATGATAATGGGAAACAGGTTGAATTCTGGGACCTGTTACTCATTAAAAGAATACTTTGTGTTTTCTTCTTGGATAGTCAGGAGCTCAACAGTCATTTTTGCTATGAACCATGACTCTTCCTATAGATGCCCAATATCATTAACTAATATCACAACAAACCTTGGCCTTCACTTCTTGTCATTTGACACTCTAAGTCTTGAGTAAAATCTCTTCTCCTATCTACATAGGGGTATGTTGATCATTTAGGTAGTGTCTGTCTCGAAGATAACTGGAAAGACTTGATTCACACTGAAAGTTCAGAATTTCATTCCTGTTCAAGACTGAGAACATTGAAATCGGCTGTTTATAAGGACATTCAGTTATACATAGAATCCTCCAGCCATTGTCCTAAACCTGTGATAAGTTGGATTCCAGTACAAGCGGAATGCCAAATAACTGTACCTACCAGAGACAGAAATATTTCCTGGAAACAAAACCATCTTTCAGCCATAAACATTCAAGAAATATGCACCAAGATTGAAAATATGATCAACCATGCCCCAGTCCACCAGCTGATCTCTAGAAGCTACCTTCGCTTGTGGACCAGTCTGAACTCCTGTATCAGCATATGACCCCTGAAGATAGTTAAGCTACAGCCCTTTCCCATTATCCTTCTAACTTTCCAATGAAAGTTTTTCTTCTGTAAATTTGTGACTTAGTTTTAATTTCTATTTCTACCAAAATAAGAACTCAGGTTAGCCAGTGATGTCCCTATGTTGAGCTTTGTCCGTATGGTGGATGAGATATCACTACCACTTTTATAGAGTGGTCTTAGCAACTTTCTCTTGAACATGTGTCATGGGACGTCGGTCTCTTATTGTACTGGAGTTTTGATTGTGGCTGGGTACTGTAATTTAGTCTCCCTACCATTTTTCTGACTGTAATTAAATGATCTTTTAGTTGTATATCATTTTAGAGTTAGAGAGACCCACAAACTCCGCAGCTTGTTCAAGAAAGGAGACACTCTAGCATTTCTGGTAGATGTGGTGTAGATTGCAGAGTATGTGAGTTGCTCACTATAACTCCTATAACAGGTGCAGTGACTCAGTGGCTGATGTAGGCTGGTGTGTGCTGTGTATGCATCTCTAGGAGTTAAGTCACCAAAAAGCATAAAGAAAAATACTTCTATTTACTCCTACACAATTATAGCAATAGTATCAATTATTTGTCAATAGTTAACTAAAAAAAGGAGGAGGTAACTGTGACTATTCCTCTGAAGACCTCACTCTTTCATCAGAGAAATGTCAAATATGACAATTATCTTGACTTCAAGGAAAATGGTGGAGTGGTGAACATCAGGAAAAGAGCCTTTCCAAAATTAGGTGTCCAGAAACTGGAATATAGCAATGTGAGAAGGAGAAGGAGAGAGGTGTGTCCCAGGAAACCAGCTAGGGTCTGAAATGAGAAGTGAAGCCCATGGGGAGAACAAAGAGAGAAATTTCAATGAACAAGGAAGAGGCAGCAGGTGCTCACTGCGTTAACTTGAACCTGCAGATGCATGGAAACTACTGGTTACCCCAGAGGCTTCTCTGGAGAAACACACAAATGAAAGGGAGCAGCAGCAGCAAACTTCACTGATTGGGCAGTTAGTTTTTGATGTCCCTCAAGAGAGGAAAATTGGCCAGGAGCCATTTTGAAGAAGGGCCAACTGACCTTGGAACTCAGAGAAACTGCTGTCTTTCCTAATAGCTCCCTGTGTCAAGATCAGGGAGCCAAATTAAAGTCAGCAGGATGTCAGCAAGCAGAATTTCAGCAGGCAGGAGGCACAAGGACTGCTGCAGGCTGAATGGGTCTGTTTCCAGCCTCACAACCAGACCCAAATTTCAGTGGAACTAAAAGTGCAGGCTAGCTGGGATCAACTACTACCCCACCATAAAGCTACGGCTGGCTTGCTGGGATTAATCATCTTGGATCTGGACTCTCCTTGCACACATTGTCTATCAGTGACATCAGAAACACACCGTGATGTAGATATTATTTTGTTGTTTTCTTTTTGTTTCTCCTTTTCATTGTTTTTTTCTTGCTTTCGTATGTGTGAGAACATGTTCTAGTATGTTGTTGTTGTTGTTGTTGTTATTGTTGATCTATTCTGTTCTTGTTTTCATTTCTTTTTTTATCTCTCCTGTCTTCACCAGTTTCCCAAAGTTTGCATGATCATTTCTCCAGCCTTCCTTCTAAACTCTTCCCTCTTCTTCTAGCTAGCTATTTCTCCCCCTAACCCTTTTAAAATTTTCTTTCCTGAGGGTAAAATTGCCATATTGAGGGCTTACATACTGAATACAATTTTCTGGTTCTTTTTATATTTTATTATATAACCACAAATCTAGTTCATATGGTTAAAGGTAGCAAATTAATAGTTACCTCAGTTTGTTATTTTCTAGGCTGTATTTGATGCTACTGTTATTGCTGATTGTACCACATGAGCCTAAGTGACATAACTCTAACCAGCTGTTCTTTCTGGTGTACCAAGACTGAGATTGCCTAAGTATCATTAAAAGTTCTATAGGCTACTGCCAAAGAACCAAGACTGGGCCAAATTAGCAGCAACTTCTCACCTCCAATAAGTTGAAGAGGTAGGATCATGCAACCAACACCTGGAAGCCACCTCACCTATACCTGGAAGGCACCTCTGAGAAGTTGCCATTTCCTAAGGTTTCTAAATAGTAGCAATAAAACTACTCACCTTAGACAATTTACAAGCATCAACACAGGAATTAAACTAGAAGAAAAAGGACACAATCATCTTGTCCTTTACTAGAATAATCTTATACAGAAGTGGATGATACTCTTTCTGTGAAAAATAAATGATAACGCATCTACAGCTGTTTTGGAGAAGTATTTACATCAAAACTGTAATTGACATGTAAGGATATCCTACCCATTGATTATCTTCCTTTCTCCTTGGATATTTTTCACTCCTACATGCCACAAAATTCTCACATGCTTGGTTATAGATGAGCAATGAATTTACATTCTGTGGTCTTGATCCCATACAACCCAAACTCAATAGTTGTTTGGTCCAGGTTTTGACATCTATATCAGGCAGATGAATTAAACTGCTTTTTTGCAGTATTTTTGTTTTAAGACCTAGAAAATTTATTCATAACCTCTCTAGTTGGCTAGAATACTAAAGGTTTAACCTTTGTAAAGTCTTACTGATGATATCTCTTTGTTATATTGAGAATACTGATATACCTAGAAGAAAAAGTATAGAGTCAGAAAGAAAAAAGTGATAATTGATGGAGTGACTCTGATGTGTTTCATTCTCTGAATTGTCATTATTTTACTTCAACATTGACTCTGGGCTCTGTGAAGCAGCCTAATATACTTGTGATGATTTATCCAGCTTTCTGCTATGCATAACTAATATAGCACAAGTTTCAATAAAAATTTTAGCAGTACCTGAATGTGGCAGAACATTTTATATTTTGGCGTTTACACTTTTTTCTCTCTGCTTAAAGTAACTACTTATCAAGTATTTATCCAGATACATAATAATTAGCTGAAATTTCAATTATATCTAGCAGCTATATCTAGCATAGTTACAAAGATAAGTCTTTATATCTGTAGTTTAATCTTTTGACATCCAGAACTCTATTATTGGTAAATATATCTCTATAAACCAGATTAGGTAATACAATACTCTTCATTTGCTAGCAAAAACAAGTATATTCAGAAGATTATTGATCACAAAACTTAAACTTTAGAATGTATATTTAAAGGATTTTTGTACATCCTATGTCCTATGTGCCAAATTATCTTATAGTGCCTCTACAAATAGTGATAATTATAATTTTTGACTAATCTTATGTCATAGATACCAACTTTCTGTAATTTACTTCAATTTCACATATAAAGATCTGAGATGTCAGGAAGTTAAATAACTTACCAGTGTCACAGAACTCTAAAGTGATAGGTTTGTGATTTGAAGTAGGTTGTGAGTCTTCCAGAGTTGATGTTTGTAGTCAAGATACTATTTTGCTATACTCCAAAATGTCTGAAACATGAAGATCAATCGCTCAGCAGTGCTTTTTAAAGCAGAAAAAAAAAGTAAACACATGCTGAAACATAAAAGTCTTTTTTCTCAGTGATTCAGCTGGCTAATGCAGGGGTTAGAACATAGATTAATTTCTAACTTCAGATTGAATATGTTAGTCAATAAATCCTGTAATAGAAGGTACTATACTCATCCATCTTCTCTTCTCTATAATAAGTAAATGGGCTGATTACGATTCAGTTTATTTTAAACAGATAAAACAATCTAAAACATAACTATAAAATATAAAAGTTTTAGTCCACATAGAAATGGAAGATGGCATTCAGAATTTGAATTGCAGAAATATGGATATTCTGCTACTGAATCTCTACTCTTGACAGAAGTAAATTTTTATACAATAAAGGAGCTTTCACTAAGAAGAAAAATAATTGAGTCTTAAAATTTTATTTGCTTCATTGGAAGAGACATTTCCAAATGTTTGACTGGCTCATGAAACCCATTCATGAAAGTAGTTCAAAATGGTGGGCTTCTTTCTGTAAGTGAAATCTTTAATAGCAACAAAATCACATGAAATTTTACAAGACATGGAACCAATATCATATTTACAATTATAGTTCAGAATTTGATATATTTGCTTTAGAGAAGTACAAAGAAATATTATGGAATATCATGGACTTACTAGTTACTATGACTAGGTTACCATGGTACTATAGGAATGACTTATGATTTTTACATTAGACTGAGTAAATTTTTGTGAAGCAATGCATCAAACAATAATATTTATAATATTGAAGTACTAATTTCTATATGTTATCTAAAGTGATCATCATAACAATCCAAGTATAATAGGTAGATACTCTCACTGTGAAATAGCTATAAAAGTGCTATCAAAACTTGAATTCAGGTCTAATATTTCAAAATATACATTTCAGTAAACACCAACATAGTGCACCCATTCTATTGCCATTGTCCTTAAGGATCCTCTAAGGCTAGAATAGGACTATGTGCAACATTATTTATTTTATGTATGACATTATTTGCTTAATTTGAGTTCAACTTTATTTTTTTATCAGACCAAAATATGAATAATTTATGTATCAAAACTTCTATTTCCTATATGAAAGTACTTAAAAGAAAGGATTAAAATTAATTAAAACCTACAGAGAATCACATCAGATTTTAACAACATTTCCACTACATTTTTCTTACCCTTTACTTTATCTAAGTTTAATTTTGCTGTAACTTGTTTATCCATGAGGTTAACTTAGTGTATACATCCAAGCAGCTCAGCTGAAATGCAGCTAGTTCGCTGAAAATTAATGCGGAATGTCATGTCATTCTTAACTGAGCCAGTTTGGTCATTAGGAAATTTTTAGCTACTTGATGTGTAAACTTGATTGGGATGTTTTCTCACTCTGAGTTGATAAAGACTAAGTTTTCCCCATGTGCTGTGCTTAGTCAAATAGATACTCCTATAACATAATTAGTAAATAAGTTATGTGAGTCACTGATTTAAGAGACTAGAAGTCAGGTGTAGAGGTGCACACATGTAATCTCAACACTCTGAGAGCCTGAGTCAGAGGATCAAAAAATTAGAGCTCAGCCAGGGCAACTTAGTGACTTAGCAATTCCCTCATTTGCATCAAAATAAAAAATGAGGGAAAAAAAAGAAGGAAAGTCTTAATGTCTCTTTTTTGGGGTGAGCTACATAGTAAAAGCAATCACTAAAATTACTTCTTTATGTGGTGAATCCTTCACTAACACAATAAAGGGTAATAACAATACAGCTAACTACTCAAAAACAATGTTTTGATTAGACATTTATTTTATTTGTGTGTATTTACACTGAAAAATAATTACAGAGCTTAGGTCAAAATGGCAGACTGAATATATACAGAGATATCAAAGGAAAGGCCTCAGTAAAATTGCTCAAGATAAATACCACATAAAAGAGATTTAATAAAGAAAAACAGAGGAAAAGAACCATATCCAAGAAAAGAGACAATCAGAAACATTTTTCTATTAGCCGAGGGAACTCTCTTTCCAGTTGTTACCTCAGCAGTGAGTGAAGACAAGGGGATTAATTAAAAAATTGTGTAGAAAATAGCCTGCTTTCTAATCCTCTCACATGTTCCTGGCCCACTGAACACATAGCCCAGTGATTACCCTCAGGGTAAAAACACAGTCGAAAAAGGAGGTCCTCTAACACACAGAAGAAAAGCATCTTGGGGAAAAAGAGGGAAGTTAAATTGAGTTTTGGCTGAACAATTAAAGTCTCCTCAGTTTGGACCTTTTCAACTACCATACACACTCTAGGAGTCAGCTCCTCACATTATCACCCTAGAGGCTCATACACAAAACTCCTAGCTTTCCTATTTCCTTATTATTTTTTAATTTGATTTTATTTTAATAAATATATATGTATATATACACAAAATAGCACATACAAAACAGATAGTTAAATATGCATGGTTAGACAGAGCATTATGGTCTGTGCTTTTCCCAACTCTTACTCTTCTCTTCCCCAGGGTAATCAAAATTCAAAATTTTTGTCATATTAGGATCTGTTTTACACAATTGTTATGTTATTTTAATAGTAAAACTAATGTATCAGAAACTTTTCTCAATTCTTGTCACTGGCATCATACTATGCATATTATTTTGTTGCTAGCTTCTTTACTCATCATTATATTTTTGAAACGTACCATCATTGAAGTATGGATCTGGAAGTAATTTACAGTTTTTTAACTTCCAGTGTTCTATTGCATGAATATGTCACAAATATTATTTAACTATGATGCACATTTGTATTGTGTGAGGTCTTTGTTTATACTGCTGCATGAATGCTTTTACATATGTCTCCTCATGTATTTGTGCAAATATAAGATTCATAATTTACTAGATCACGTGAAAAGGCCATGCCAACTGTACCATATATTGGCAGCATACACTGATAGATATTCATTCGTTTATGCATATGTCAAACAAATATTAAGCATAAACCTGTGTGAGCCACTGTACTAGGATCTTGTAGTAAATTAGTGAACAAAGCAAACTGAGCAACCACATCTCTGCAAAGTTTACATTCTATGCTTAACAGCAATATATAAAGCATTCTATTATTATGCTATTGCTAATTTTAAAAATTTTTCCAGCTTTTTAGTATAAAGTAAGATACTGCTTTACATTCTGAAGTACAGAAAATATTCTTTTTAAGTAGTTCATAGAATAACCTATTTACGAAAAATTCACATGCTTTTAATTGCATATACTTTCAAATGCACAGTTTGATAAAATTTGAAGTAAGTATGTACCATCACTAAAATAGCATAATTTGGATACCTGACACCCTCAATATTTTTCCTGCTTCTTTGTAATCCATCAGCCTATCTTTCTCCATCTTCAGATGATTCCATTTAGAGATATATTTAAGCTTCATTATGTAATAATTTGCACATCTGGGTATGGTATATACATGAAAGGTAGAAGGCATACTTTTTATGTGTATTCATTCATTCAGCATAATTATTTTAAGATACTCTCAAGTTGTAGTATTTTCAACAACTCATTACTTTTTGTTCCTGAATGGCGTTCTACCAAATGGCTATAATCCTTCATTTGTTGATGGCCATTTGAGTTGCTAATATGCATATTTTTTATATCTAAAGCTACTGCTAACATTCCTGCACATGTCTTTGTATCAACTTATGTTTTCATGTTCTTAGTAGATTCCTACTAATAAATAACATGAACATGAAAGGTAATGCAGCATGTTTATCTTTAATTTTTAAAAGATACTCCTAAACACTTTTTCAAAATAGTTGTACCATTTTGCATTTTCAAGATAGCTAATACAATTTGAATTTCCTCACTATTCTCACTTGGCATGGTGAGATATTTTAAATTTGTGACATTCTGCTACATGTAAAGTAGCATCTCACTATGGTTTAAATTCATATTTCCTTCATGACTAATGGTGGATAGAAACTATGTACTTATTTCAAGTTGTGTGTCTTGGGTGAGGTTTCCAAAATTTTTGCCTATTTTGTATTAGTGCTGACGATTAACACTGAGCTTTGAGCATTTTTGTATACTGTATTCTATATACATATTTAAATCAGGTATGTATTAGTAACATTCCCCCCCCCAACTTTGGCTTTCCTTCCATTTATTTTGCTACTTAAAACAGAGCATACTATGTGAAATTTTGATAAAATTAAAATTAGGTTATAAATTTGTTATTTTAAGAATCATTCTTAAAATAATTTAAAAATTTTTTAAAAAGAATCATTCTTCTGACATCAAAGTAATCTTTTCTAATTTGTGTGCTCTACTTTTAGATTTAGGGATTTTATCATTTTAAACAGGTTTATAATTGGTCAATTTGAGTTAAATTTTTAAATTAACTACATGGCATGTAACATGGTATCTTCTTCCATTCTCTTCTTTTCTTACATATGTGTGCAAACACACTATCATTTCAGAACCATTTGTTTAGAAGACTTCATTTGTTCTCTACTTTTATAGCTCTGTCAAAAATGAGTTATCTATATTAGCCGCTTTCTTCTGTATTACTAATTTACACATTTGTATTTGACCATATGCCATGCAACTAATTTTGAGGCTGATAAATAAGTCTTGGAAACAGATACCTTTACTACTTTAGCTTTGTTTCATTTTGTTTTCTTTGTTGTTTATTCTAGGTCCTTTATATTTCCAAGTGAATGTTGAAATGATCCTCAAAATTTCTATGAAAAGAATGCTCTGATTTTGATTGGGGTGCAATGCATATATAAGTAAATCTGTAAAGAAATAAAACCTTTATTTTTTTTAATATTCAGGTACATGAATGATGTATAACTTTCTGTTTCACTATATCTTCTCTAAATCTCTCAGGAACATTTTGCAAGTGCAAGTATACAGTTCTTTTACATCATTTGTTATTTATTTATTTATTTATTTATTTATTAGACAGGGTCTCACTATGTAGTTCAGGCTGGCCTTGAACTCACTATATAGTTCAGGCTGATCTTGAACACACAGAGATCCTTCTGTCTCAGCCTCCTCAATTGCTGCAATTACAGGCATGTGTCACCATGCCTGGCTGGTCAAATACATTTCTAAGTAGCTTGCATTTTTCATTGTGCTTTTAAAACTATCTTTTTCTAATTTTTAATGTACAATTGCTCTTTTCTAATGCACAGACATACAAACAATATCTCTTTATTGGCATTTTGTCTAGCAAGCTTATTATGTTCAACTGTTTCTCCTAGTAGATTTTTGAAGCCTTCACTGGATTTTTGTTTTCTTTTTTCTTTTTTTTTTCTTTTTCTTTTTTCTTTTCTTTTCTTTTTTTTTTTCCATTTGGTGCTTTTGAGACAGAGTCTTGCTATGTTTCCCATGCTGTACTTAAACTTACAGCGATCCTTCTGCCTGAGCCTCCCAGGTGCTGGGATTACAGACGTGCACCACCACGCCCGACCCATCACTGAATTATTTTATGTAGATAATCATATCATTTAGGACTAAAGTCAATTTTGATCCTCTTTCTCCCCCAGGTTGGATGATTTTTATTTCTTTTACTCTCCTGATGGCAATGGTTTGACTCCTTAATGTGATGTTGCACAGAATGGGAGAAAGCAGGCTATTTTAACTTGCTCATTATTTTGGGAAGGAAGAATTCAGTCTTTCATCATTAAATATAACATTAGTTCTAGATTTTCAGAGATAATTTTTTTCTCATGGGGAGGTTTTCTTCTATTAGTAGTTTTTTTGTTTTGGTTTTTAAATCATGATTAGATATTAGGTTTTATTAAATGCAATTTTGCGTATACTCAGATGACTAAAATGATAATTACTGAGACCATGAATATGGAAAAATATTATACCTAAAATTAGTATATGTTACATGGCTAAGAGACTCTGAGGAAGCAGATTTTGAGTTAATGAAAACAGAGAACAGACCTAAATTAGTGACATAATACTTTCTAAGGCACAGAAGTATCCCTAACTGGTAGCAGAATAGTCAGAGGAATTAAAGCATGAGGAAGCTTCCAATCACCATTGCTGGGTTGCTGCTGGTGGGGGCTGTGTACAGGACTCACTTTCTAGTTCACAGGTGGTACCTTTTTGCTATGTCTCCACACAGTAGAAAAAAATAATCGACTCTCTTGGGACTCTTTTTTAAAGACACTGCTACCATCAGTGAATATCAATTCTCATGACACAATCAACTTCCAAAGGCATGGTCTTTTAATGCAATAATGCTGAGAATTAAATTCTAGCACATCAACTTTGGGAGGACACAGTTATTTAGATCATGGTAAGTAGTTTGTGACTTTCAGAAATTTTTCTATTTCATCTAAGTAGTTAAATGTGTTGGTATGTGTTTCTTCATCATATTCTTTATTATCAATTCGTACCTATAAATATGATAATTCTCATCTCTGACATTGGTAAACAGATACTTTCTTACATTTTTTGCCTATTTAGAGATGATAGGGCATCCCTAGTATGATTCCTTTGATATTTGCTCATGTACACACTTTAATAGAATTCTCTTTCATCAAGTGAAGGAAGGGCTTAATTACCTCTTTCTAATGAATAGAGTATTGCAAATTTGGTAACACATCACCTCTGAGATCAGGTTATAAAAGACGCTGGCTTTCATATTTTTCTCTATATCTGTCTGCCTCTGTCTCTGTCTTTGTCTCTGTCTCTGTCCATCTGTCTCTTCCTCCCACCCAAAGCCCTTCCTCCAGATCAAGTCTCATAATAAAGAAGGCAAGATGCAATATTTGAGTGGTCCTACAAAGAGACTAACAGAAAAAAAAAAGGCTAATCAACAACCAGTAAGAAACTGAGGTTTGCCAACATCTATTGAAATTACTATAAAGGTACATTTTACATGCAGCTCTTGAAAATGTTACAGTTCCATGCAGCATACAGAGCGCATCCTGTGAGAAACTGAAGCAGAAGACTTTTGTTAAGCTGTTCCTGAATTTCTGAACCACAGCATCTATATAGCAAGATTTGTTTTTTTCCAAGTCATTAACTTTGGAATTTTTTTAAAAAAATAATACAAATTAGGGTATTCAGAGTGTGGTGGCATTTTAACAAATATTAAATATGTGGTGTGGCTTAAGAAAAAGAGTTGGTTGAGGATGGGAGGAGTTTCAAGTGAGTGTTACAGAAATCTTAAATTAGCTTGAAAAGACTGCTAGTAAAAGTCTAAACGGTAAGGATTTTTTCATTGGGGACTCAATAGGAAGTGAAGAACATGTTATGTGAAATGTAACATCTCTGTTAAGGAGAGGCAAAAGCTTAGCAAAAATATATACTTCATGAAGAGAAAAAAGTAGAAAAAAAGTGCCCAAGTAATTGGGTAATATAGCTAAGGATATTTCCAAGTGAAGTGTTGGAAATGAGTGGTGATGGTCCCTGTGGTCACCTTCAAGTTTAATATTTCACTAGGACTAAAAAAAGAAAGAAGAAAGAAAGAAAAACGCTATACAACAGTTACAATTTTTTTATAGTGACAGGATATAGATTAAAATCAACAAGGAGAAAAGGCAAGAAAGGTAACAAGGAGAAGAGGCAAGATCTAGGAGAAACTAGGATCCAAATGTCGGAGTCATTTTCCCATGAAGTGGCAGGGGTGGGTCTAACTGCACCGTGGGAGCCTAATCCACACATTTGATTTAGATGATGTGATGCTAGGTTGGAGCTGAAGCTTCAATGACATGAGATTCTAAGGGGCCTAAAGACAACATTTTTGTGTGTGTGTGAGAGAGACTGAATTGGTAAGAGAGAGATGACTGTGATAGAACACCCTTAAAATGATGCACAGTGACCTTGACTAGCTGGTATGCACAGCCTTCTGTAATCTCTTGGCCACACATGTAAGCTGGGCTTAGTGACCTAAAACCAGTAAAAGGAATGTGGTGAAAGTGATGAGAGGTTGCTTTAGAGATGCAGAACCAGTCAATGCTGGTTTCCTTTGAAGCTTTTGTTTCCATTTCTTTTGTTCATCTTTTGAGTCTTGATGGAAAGTACAATGTAATAAATACAACTCAGAATCCCAGTTACAAAGAGAGCACAAATGGTGCTCCCAATTCTGTAATATAGGGTTCTTCAACCTCGGTATGCTTGGTGATTAAAACCAAATAATTCCTTGCTATCAGGGAGTATCTCTTGCATTCTTGAGTGTTTAGCAGCAACTGTGAATTTTATCTCCTTATTGCTATTAGTAATCTCCCAGAATTAACAACTAAACATGGTTTCAGACTTATTTATTTATTTTACCATCAGGCCATCAGTTGTCTAAGCTTTGTGATTAATTCTTATTTCAACAGATAATATATTAGAAAATCATCGGTTGAGTTAAAGGCTTGATAAAGTAAACGATTCTTGCCTGCTGGTTCTCACGATGGTTACTTTGAGTACTTTCTTGAATATTTTATCAACTGAGAGCAGTATTCCAGTTTTAGCTTCTGATATTATTACCTCATTTTTTTCCTGCTGTTAGTTCTAGTACCAGTGTCTTCCTTAGTCTTCCTTGTAATTGTAAAATTTATTTCCTTTTTATTTATTTGTTTATTTATTTTTTACTTTGTTGCCCAGGCTGGTCTAGAACTTTTGTGGTCAAGTGATCTTTCTGCTTCAGCCTCCAAAGTAGTGTCTACTACACACATGCACTCTCATACCTAGCTTCAATTTATGTATGCATTCTCTACTTTTGTTTTTTATGTATTATAGACAAGGTCTTTCTAGGTAGTGCAGACTGGACTTGAACTCACTGTGTAGTCTGGGCTGCCCTAGAGATCCTGATTTTCCTTAGCCTTCCAAGTAGTGGGAATATAATCATACAGTCCCATGCTTAGCTTGTATATTTTCCTAGTGTTCTTACCGCCCTCTCTATCTTGCTGTCTATCCTGGCCACATACAAGTTGCTTTGACAATGGGTTCTAGCATGTCAGGTTGAATACTCTCTGTAGACTACTAGGCACACACTGTAGTCCAGCTCCACATTTCTCTTGACTTTTTCTCTCTAGTTTTGTTTCATAGTTGCTTTCTGTCAGTGTTCTCACTATTGTACTCACACATTTCCCTATTTATTACCCTACAATATGTCAAGAATTTTTTTCAGCAATGTTGACAGTTATATACAAAAGGAAAACAAAGTGATCATTAGAAATTTTTAAAAAACTGACTATCTTAAAGCAGGTACACATTGAAGAACAGAATATTTAAAAGATCAAAGAGTGCTACTTATTTGGCAAAAGAGACAGTCATAAATACTGAATGGCCTATTCTATCAGGTGAGTAGAGTACAAGATAATGCACTCGGAGGTGAAGTTTATGTAGGGACACCAGTCCCATAACAATGACTGTCTTGTTACATTGGGAAAATTTTGCCAGCATCAGTTATCATTCTGAGGATCTTTCAAATTTCACTAATTTTAATATTAGATTTTGTTTTAGGGGTAGAGTACACTTGTAATCCCAACACTATGGAGGCTGAAGGATGAAAATTTCAAATTCAAGCCATGCTTGAGAAATTTAGTGATTTAATCAGTTCTTACCTCATAATAAATAGGGGAAAAATGGTCAGGCCTTGTAACTTGGTGCGAAGGTCCTAGGCTCAATCCCCAGTACTACCAGGGTAAAAAAAGGAATTAAGAATCATTATATAAGTGGAATCATATTAATCCCACATAAAAACATAAAATTGTAAAAACATAAAATTAAAAGAAAATAATCTACCACATACAGTATATGCTGTTAGTTTCTCATTCTGAAATCACGTTTTTAAACTCAGTATTCTCATAATTAAGTACTATTGTAAAGTTTTCTGTTTGTGCCTATTAAAGTTGCCATTGATACTGAAGTCATAATGGTTATTTACTGACACTAGGTAAAACATTTGTAGCAATCTTGCCGTGGGCCAATTAAGTTAAACCTTAAGATTTTTAAAAATGGCATTCAAAACAAAGACCAAGGCAGAAATTCATCACAAATAGTATAACAGAGGGCATTGTATAACATAAAAAAAAAAACCAACGTATATTAACTGGTTATATAGTTACCAGTTCCTATACACTTGAAGTCCTTTTCTATTTATCCTAGTTAGTTTTTGCATGTAGTCATTGAACAGTAGCAAGTAGAATACTACATGATCAGCCATGTGGCTATTGTATAGTTTTTCTTAGCAACAAGAAAGAGAGACAGAGAAAGTCAGAGAGATTAAATTAACTGAGAAAATCTGATAGTATGAAAATGCATTGGTCTCACTTCTTTTGGAGTATATAACATCTTACCAATTATAATTTATGAAAGCTCTAGCTCTAATTTGTGATGAGAAAAACGTGGACATTTTAATGGTGATACAGTGCTGCTAATTTAGAAGCAGAGGTATACACAAAACAATTTCTGATGTTTATGTTTTATTTAACCTCAAATGACAATTAAAAATCACTTTTTTATCAGGAAAAAGTGCTAAATATAGACAGTCTAGCAAACTCATATGTAAAACAAACCTTACTATCAAAAGGTTATTTTTTGAGCACATTGACAATTTATAATCTGATTTCTAAGTCTAACCTGTGGACTTTCATAAACTTACTTTTTACAAATAGTAATTCTAGCTGATATTATTGAATGATTTCTGTGCCTAGTATGCTATAATACTTTACACACATTATGGTATTCACTGTTCACAGTAATCCAATGAAGTGTATCATATCATTTTTCTCCATTTATGGCTAAAGAACCGAGGTTGTGAGAAGTTGAGCAACTCATCTCTCCCACATCACCAAATTTACAAGTGGTGATTGGGATTAGGATCTTGATCCAAGTCTGTCAGGGACTTCCAGTTAAATTATGTTGTATTAATTCTTACCTAAAATACTAGTAAAGTCTTTCTATAAATATGTGCAATATATTTAGTGCAAAATAATGTATTAACATACCTAACAATACAGTTAGTATTCTTACTCATAATTTTATTTTTGGATATTTAGACTATTTTCAATTTGTCATTATTATAAATATAACTTCATTATAACATAAATGTTATAAGCATAAACTGCAACATAATTGCTAGGCAAATTATATTGTCAGCATTTACAGTTATCTTTAAGAAAAGTTTAATAAAAGCATATTTAATGAGTCAAAATCTATATGGATGTTAAATTTTTTAATGCATCTTGCTTAATTGGTTTCCAAATGCATTCCATTTCTTGTGGTTTGACACTATTGCAGTGTAATTTTAAAGAAACTGAAGGTTTTCTGTTTCTGCTTTGCAGTGAGAAGCATCCTGCCCCTTTGGCTTTTTTCATAGTTTTCATTTGCATACAAAAAAAATTTAGGGAAGAAACAATATGTGAATCACTTTGGTAGAAGTACTTTCTATTTAAGAGAATGTCAATGAGATGAGAAAGACCGATTTTTTAAAATAAACTCTGATTTGTAGAAAACAGATATTTATCTTAACTTATTCCAATCCCATGATATTCATTGCTCTTTGATACATATTGTATTGTGAGATTAGCAAGGAAATAGTAAGTTGTGGTAAAGAATCACACTGTTTTATGAGATGACTGTGTGTTTGACATATTTTTCTCCTGTGGAAATGGTGACTGTACTATAAAACAAGTAGTAATGCAGAGAAGATTATAATAAAAGACAATCACAATGGATAACTTTTGTGTTCCTTCAGAAGTTAAGAATGGCTTGTTTTGCAGTAGGTCAGTTTAGATGCTCTGCTGCCCCTTGTTCATATTGGAAAGTCTCTCTCTGGATTACTCCCTGATCCTGACCACCACTTCACTAAGGATTACTGGGAATAACGGAACATGGATTTAAGAAGAGCAGCTCTGTTATATCCACCAGGTATGCAGCTATCATAAAGACTTACTACACTTTTTAAAAATATCATGTTACAAATTACTATTCAGTTTTCTCTTGAAAAAGTTTATTCTAAAGCTCTTCAACTAACATTGCATTGCAAAATAATGTTGGGCAAATATTGATATTGAAAAACTTGAAAAAGGGTAATGAAAATAACCTGTTAAATGTTATGAAACAATATTTGGCAGAAATTACTGGCCAAAGTAATAACTGACCACAGCAGTTTATTGAAGCCTTAGTGGCAACTACAATACCAAGTGTACTACATATGCCATCTCATGCTATTTTTGACACAGATGTGGCAGACGTTACTTATTTTTTTTGTTTTTGTTTTTGTTTTGGTTTTGGTTTTTGTGCTGCACCAGGGGTTGAACTCACAGACGTTACTTACAAGAAGCATCTTACATTACAAATTCAGGACAGCAAATGACTTCAAATGTCAAGTGAGTAGCTAGTGGCATAGTGGAGATTTAAGTCCTATTTTTAAAAATTTCACACATGTGGGTATTCAAACATGAGAATAAGTATTATGCACAAACTTATGATCTGTATTTGATTTTTAAGAGTTTGTATAGTTGAAATTGTATCTGACATAAATGCATTTTGTTAAGGATTGAGTTGAATGAGATAGCTTGAGATAGCAAATGAACCCTATATTTAGACTCCCAATGGCTTAAATGAGAAAAAAATAAATTATATTTTATAGCGTTTTTCTTTCTTTATTTAAAAGAATTATTCACCTTCTATTTTATGTGCAACATTTTATAACTTCAGACGTCTGATTTCAGGCAGATTTCATTTTTACTGTTTCATAAGAAAACGTTTTCAATCTGTAGCAAATCGTGTTTTGCTCATCATGTATTTTATGCATGGGAGACTTGTGGTTGTAGTTATTGTATTGAAGAGTTACAACACTTTCAGTCAACAATGGAAAGTTTCACATGCTTGTTTATTTCCCTATTGCTCTTGTTCAAAATGACATTTCCTTAAACTGTCACTTCTTATTAAAATAGTAAAACATGGAAATGTTAACTTTATATTTTTAATTTTCTGATGCTCTCTCAAAAGTCCTTTTTCTAGGATGCCAACTCAATGTTTTGTCATCTTGATCAAACAGGTAATCTTTTTCTTTGACATATTTTTTAACTTCCTTAGAATTTGCAGTAAATATAACTATATTAACATATCAAAGTAAAGATGAATATTAAAATTTTACTATTTACACTACATGTATAGAATCAAATCATATATTTCAAGACAGTCAAGAATGTAATTATTTTCTTAAAATATAAACACAGGTTTCAATTGATATTAAAGTCCCAAAAAATTGCTTATCTCTTTTTGGATTAGTAACAACTGAAGCTGTGGTTATATATTTGAGTTGCCAATCAAAAACTACAGAGGAGCTCCCTTGCTGCATGCAGGGCCCAGCTCGACCGGGTCCTGTGATTCAGTGCGATCCAAGAATTGGCACGACCCTCAGGGGAACACCTGGTCAGCCTCGCAGGACACAGGGCCACATAGGTTCTAGAAGAAAATGACAAAACGAAAGACCAAGAGGCAGTCTCTGTCCCCCAACCCACAAAGAACAAACCCAAGAGACACTGAAATGGAAGACAGTGGGAGTCACACAAATGGACTTTCTGAAATAATAGAAAATGCAATAAAGAAACAGCTTGATGAAGCTATAGAGAAATTCAAATCAGAAATATTCTCTCAGCTAAAAAATGAAATGAGGATCATTATTAAAGAAATGTTGTGTGTATCTAAAGAAGAGCAAGATAAAAACATAGAAGAACTTAAGAAAATGATTGAAACTTTGAATGAACAATATAAGACACAAACAGAATGCATGAAACAGATGCAAAGGGAAATGCAAGAAATGAAAAACTCCATGGAAAGTGTGAAAAACCGCTTAAATGAAACTAAAGATAGAATCTCAGATCTTGAAGACAGCATGGGAGATCATGGCCATGAATGAAAAGATCTCCTAAAAATAGTAAGAAACCAAGAAACAACAATTCAACAGCTGCAAGACGATGCCAAGAGAAATAACATAAGATTAATAGGCATAAATGAAAAAGCAGGGGTCAATACTAATGACCTGCGAAGACTATTCACAGAAATAATAGCAGAAAACTTTCTAAACATGGGAAGAGAATCTGAAATACCGGTAACTGAGGCATACAGAACCTCAATTAACCATAACCAAAATAAATCTTCACCCAGACATACAATAATAAGGGTATCAGAAATACAGCACAAGAACAAAATACTAAAATCTTTCAGAGAAAAGAAACAGATCACCTACGAAGGAAAGCCTACCAGAATCACGGCAGACTTCTCAACACAAACCTTTAAGTTAAAAAGAGCTTGAAGTGAAGTATTTCAAACCCTGAAAGAAAACAACTTTCAACCAAAATTGATGTACACTGCAAAACTATCCTTAAAAATTGATGGAGAAATAAGATACTTTCATGACAAAGAACAACTGAAGAAATTTATGGCCACTAAACCAACACTACAGAGAGTACTGAAAGACACTCTAGAAAGACACAAAGATAGCCAAACTCTTAAGAACAACAACAAAAGGAAACCACTAAGCAGGACAAATAATTAAACAGAAAATGTAGAAAACCAACAACAGAAAGATATCATAACAGGGATGAGCCGGTACGTATCAGTTATATCAATCAATGTAAATGGTCTCAACTCACCAATATAAAGAAACAGACTAGCAGAGTGGGTTAAGAAACAAAATCCAACAATATGCTGTGTACAAGAAACGCATTTCACTCAAAAGGAAATTCACAGACTAAAAATCAAAGGCTGGAAAACAATACTCCATGCAACAGGAACCCAGAAAAAAGCAGGGGTAGCTATTATGTTTGCAGACAATGCAAACTTCAAACCGAAAATGATCAAAAGAGATAAAGAAGGTCACTACATACTTGTTAGGGGAAAACTTCAAGAGGAAGAGATTACAATCATAAATATATATGCACCGCATATGGGAGCACCCAACTAAGTAAGACACTTCTTAATAGACATGAAAAACCAAATAAACAATGATACAGTTATAATAGGGGACCTTAACACCCCATTGTCACAGAGAGATAGATCAACCAAACAAAAAATCAGCAAAGAAATAGCAGAACTGAATCAAGCTTGTGAACAAATGGACCTAGTAGATGTGCACCGAGTATTCCACCCATCAACATCAGAATACACATTCTTCTCAGCTGCACATGGGTCATTCTCTAAAATAGATCATATACTGGTCCACAAAGCAAGCTTAAGTAAATACAAACAAACTGAAATAATTCCATGCACATTATCTGACCACAGCGCAGTAAAATTGGAAATGAATGACAAAAACCCTACAATAACCACATAAACACATGGAAATTAAATAACACCCTCCTAAATAACCAATGGGTCACAGAAGAAGTTAAAGAAGAAATTAAACAATATCTACAATTGAATGAAAATGCAAATACAAATTACCGGAACCTGTGGGATACAATGAAAGCAGTCCTCAGGGGGAAATTTATAGCACTAAACTCTCATATCAGAAAAATGGAAAGAGCACACATAAACAACCTAATGCTGCATCTCAAACTTCTAGAAAAAGAAGAGCAAGTCAAGTCCAAAGCCCAAAGAAGGGAGGATATTATTAAGATTAGAGCAGAAATTAATGCAATTGAAACTAAGAAAACAATACAAAGAATTAACGAATTGAAGAGTTGGTTCTTTGAAAGAGTAAACAAAATTGATAAACCCCTAGCCAACCTTATCAAAAAGAGGAAAGAAAAAACTCAGAATCATGCAATAAGAAAAGAAAAGGGTAAAATCACTACGGACCTGGTGGAAATACTGAAGATCATCAACACCTACTTCGAAAACCTTTACTCACATAGATTCGATAACACAGAAGAAATGGACAGATTCCTAGAAACCTATGAATTACCAAAGCTGAATCAAGAAGACATAAAGCTGCTGAATAACCCAATTTCAGCTAATGAAATTGAAAATGTAATTAAGACCTTACCAACAAAGAAAAGTCCAGGCCCTGATGGATTCACTGCTGAATTCTATAAGAAATTCAGGGAAGGCTTAATGCCAACACTCCTCAAACTCTTCAATGAAATTGAAAAGGAAGCAAGTCTCCCTAACTCATTCCTGGAAACAAGTATTACCCTAATACCAAAACCAGAGAAAGACCCAACCAAAAAAGAAAATTACAGGCCAATCTCCCCAATGAACATAGATGCAAAAATCCTCAATAAAATACTGGCAAATAGAATACAGCAAGTTATCAGAAAGATTATACACCACGATCAAGTGGAATTCATCCCAGGAATGCAGGGATGGTTCAACATATGGAAATCAATACATGTAATACACCATATCAACAGGGCCAAGGACAAGAACCACATGATCATCTCAATAGATTCAGAAAAAGCTTTTGACAAAATCCAGCACCCATTCATGATCAAAACCCTACAGAAAATCGAAATAGATGGTCTCTGCCCCAACCTGATAAAAGCCATATATCATAAACCAACAGCCTACATCTTGCTAAATGGAGAAAAACTGAAAACTTTCAACCTAAAATCAGGAACAAGACAAGGATGTCCATTATCACCACTCCTATTCAATATAATTCTGGAAATATTAGCCAGAGCAATTAGACAAGAGAAAGAAAAAAAGGAATAAGGATAGGAAAAGAATAAGTGAAATTATCACTATTTGCAGACGATATGATACTGTACATAGAAGACCCCCAAAAATCCATTAGAAGACTTTTAGAAGTAATAACTAAATTTAGTAATGTAGCTGGATACAAGGTGAACACTCAAAAATCAATAGCATTCCTGTACACAAACAACAAAGTCACTGAGAGAGAAATAAGGGAAACCACACCCTTCACTATAACATCCAAATAAATGAAATACTTAGGAATCAATCTAACAAAAGAAGTAAAAGATCTATACAGTAAAAATTACATTACTCTAAAGAAGGAAATCGAAGAAGATTTCAGAAAATGGAAAGATATTACCTGTTCATGGATAGGAAGAACAAATATTGTGAAAATGGCCATTCTCCCAAAATTATTATACAGATTCAATGCAATCCCAATCAAAATACCACTTGCCTACCTCACAGAGCTAGAGAAAACATTCCTGAAATTCATCTGGAACCAGAAAAGACCTAGAATAGCAAAGGCAATTCTGGGCAACAAAGGGAAGGCAGGAGGCATCACAATCCCTGATTTGAAACTGTACTACAAAGCTACTGTGATAAAATCCACATGGTACTGGAATCAAAACAGACCTGAAGATCAGTGGAATAGATTAGAAGATACAGCCACAACTACAAACACACTCAGCCACCTCATCTTTGACAAAGGGGCCAAACATGTACACTGGAAGAAAGACAGCCTCTTTAACAAATGGTGCTGGAGAAACTGGCTTTCTATATGCCCTAAACTAAAACTAGATTCATTCCTATCACCATGCACTAAAATAAAGTCAAAATGGATCAAAGATCTGAATATAAAAACAGAGACACTAAACTTACTAGAAGTCAGAGTAGGTAAAAATCTCGATGACATAGGAGTAGGTAGAGAGTTCATGAACAAAAATCAGATAGCATGGGAAACACTTCCCAGAATCATCACGTGGGATCTCATCCTACTAAAAAGTTTTTGCATGTCAAAGGAAATCTGCAACAGAGTGAAAAGAAAACCCACAAACTGGGAAACTATCTTAGCCAATTTTCCATCAGACAAAGGACTTCTATCTAAAACATAAAAAATTAAAAGAAACCAGGACCCTAAAATTCAAGGACCCAATCCAAAAATGGGCATCTGAGATGAATACACACTTCTCAGAGAAAGAAATACAAATGGCAAATAAATATATGAAAAAATGTTCAACATCAATGGTCATTAGGGAAATGCAAATTAAAACAACACTGAGATTCCTTCTTACCCCAGAAAGAATGACCAAGATTAAAAAATCAAACAACAACAAATGCTGGAGGGGCTGTGGGGAAAAAGGAACTCTTCTCCACTGTTGGTGGGAGTGTACACTGGTGCAGCCACTGTGGAAGTCGGTGTGGAGATTCCTCAAGAAGCTAGGATTAGAGATCCCATTCAACCCAGCTATCCCACTTCTGGGCATTTTCCCAAAAGAATTGAAAACATCATACCACAGTGATATCTGTGCACCTACGTTTATAGCAACCCAATTTGTAATAGCCAGATCTTGGAAACAACCCAAGTGCCCATCAGTCAAAGAATGGATAAAGAAGATGTGGTATTTTTATACAATGGAGTACTACTCAGCTATTAAGAAAGATTGCATTGAGACTTTTGTAAGTAAATGGTCACAACTTGAGACCATACTCGTAAGTGAGATAAATCAAACCCACATGTGTAAATACCGTATTGTCTCCCTAGTGTAAGAAACGGAAAAGTATATATGATCCAAAATCTATAATAAATACTACGTAAGGGTAAAAAACAGCTCAAAGAGCCAAAGTAACTGGGAAGGGAAAAGGTGGAAAGAGAAAAGGGAAGAGGAAAAGATATAAACCTGTATATATGTATATGTAAGATACCTAAAATGAGCACACTGTTGAATCTATTCGTTAATGAGAAAGAACAGTTAATGCTCATATGATTAGGTTAATTTTACATGTCTATATCTGTTAATGTAAGTAACCATTTTAAAGATAACGATACACAATATTGCAACCATTGTCAAGTTTCTATCATCTGATTTTGTAAACCTGCAATGTTACTGTTGTGTATTTATTCTAGTCGTTTGTTTGTCTCTTTTGCTTGTTGTTTTTGTTTTACATGTCTTTTTTTTTCTGTTTTTTCTTTGCTAAAAAAAAAAAACTACAGAGGAAGCCCCACTGCTAAGGAGTTGTCTCTTGTTTATTCTTATTTTTAAAATACTGTCATTACATTTAGAGAATTGCTTACAATGACTTATAAAACCAGCTAGTAAATGCCCTATTAAAATTTGAACTGAATTAGGTTCAATCAGTAAACACAGCAGCACTTATTGTACTTTGTAACCAGCGTGGATTTAAAGGAATACTTCAAGTACTGTACTTTAAATTAATGGTCCTGATTTACATACTTGCCTGAAAATCAATAGGGAGTACTATGGAAAGACAAAAAAGAAATTCTTTTGAAATTTCTGAAATTCAATTTGTGGCTGGTTAACTCAAATGATCATCATAATGTAATGCCCTTGAACAAAAGTCTTGATGTCAATTTTTGTCAAGCTGTTGAACTCATTCTTTCTCTGCCCCTGAAAAGTTACTATGGGCCAAGAAAATTTGAATAAGCAAGCTAAGTCAGCACACTATGACATCTGAAAATACGTGGATTTCATGTGTTCTTGAATTTAGGTAAAGTAATTTATGAATTTGATACTTCAAGAAAAATAAATGCAACTGAATTCTGTTGGCATCAGCATATTTTAAATAAATTTTACAGTATATAGTGACATATATTTTATATATTTATATCACACACTGTTATAAATGCTTATATAAAAAGCATATCAGAATGTATGTTTTACTTGTAAAAATGCTTTTCAATTCCTCAGGAACCCTTACAAATATGCAGTTCTTCATCTGTATTGTTGTAGTCTAGTTCAAAATTGACCTATGTTTAAAAATGGTGATGTATATCATTGTGGATAGTCAGTATAGTAGTATGTGGTATTCTGCTGCTATTTTTGAAGTGTTTTTATTGAGCACGCTGTGGTATTTGAGGTTTTGAAAGACAAATAGAACTGTGGTTGAGATTTGACAAGTTATATGGCTATTATCTAGAGAACCTAAGCAGAAAGAAATACACTCACAAACTATGAACTGCAAGAGAAAGAGAATGGTCAGTAATTTCGGAGGGTTTGCTTTGTTTAACATGCATGTGGTATACTCAGAATTGTTTTATTTAAAAATGTAAAACACTTTGGGCCAAGGATTTAGTTCAGTGGTGCAGCAACTGCCTAGCAAGCATGAGGTTTTGAGTTCAACTCCTGGTAAACCCCCACCAAAGATTTAAAAGCTCAAAAATCCCCCAAACCACACATCCAAGGGCTTAATTTAACAGTAATCCAGAAAACAAAGTTTAGGCCAAATGTTTGTTTCCTATTGCAGTAAAGAAGCCCCCACAATTAAAGTACTAACGAAAGCAATGAAGATAAAATGAAAACACTTTGAAGTTGCAAAATTTAAAGTTTGTATAAAAGTTTATTTTTTCCTTATTTCCATTCATATATTATCAGGGACCTGGCCAAGATCTACAATCTTCCAAACAAGTGTATGGTGAAAGCTTAAATAAATGAGACAAGTGGCATGATTTTAGGGCTCTAGGAGGATCAAAACCCCCTGGTAGAATTTCAGACTCTGGGGGTTGACACAAAGAGCTTCTCTTGGAGGCCCATATTTATTAGATCTTCAAAAAATAAAAAAGGAGATGGGATACTGAGGAAAGGGTGGAATCTGAGCAGGACCTGGAGAATCACCTTAATGACTTCTCCAAGTGATATTCTATGCTAAGTTAAAAGAACTGTCTTATCTGCACGATAACATTTGTGGTAGGAAATAGCAGGAGTGGGAGGCCTGCAGCTGCAGTCTCTATCTTGTTAATTGGGGTTTGAGCCAGGTGTCCTCAGCTGTGACCTTATCTTGCCCTTTGAGGAATCTCTTTGTTCTCAGGTCAGCCATGCCCTGGCCATGCCTCAGCCCTGCACGTGTGTTCAATTTCCAGCTTCAACGACCCCCAACAATATATATCTCTACCTGTCTTCTTCATATTTCCACTTCCAGTTTTCCTTTCAGCTCATCTTCCAATGCATCTGTCAGAAAATTTAAACCAAAGCATTTAAGCCCATTAAGGGTAAGAAGATGTCAAATTGATAATTCAAACATTTAACTACTTATGTTTTCACCATGAATTATTTAAATAAAAAGATAGTATCACAAACATGTTGTAGTACTGTTTAATATAAAACACTGCAATAGAAACTTTTACTTTAGGTGTATGAAAAACTGTATACATCCTTAAAATAACATGAAACAGTCCTTCTCAGGTACGTTTTGGGTAGGAGGCAGCTCCCGAATGCTTCTTTCACAAAGATGAGGATAACAAACAAGGTAATCCAATGATTATCTAAACTTCTCCCCTACAAGTGTTTTCAGAGAGCAGTGTATAGGTGCTCCATAAATAAGCTTTGAGGTCCTCATTCAGTGGTGGAAACAAAATCTAGAGTTTTTGGAGTTATATTTGTGAATGTGAGAAGCAAAGAGGAAGAAGGGATAGAAAGGGAGTAATCTGAAGATTTGCAGAAGGGCACACAGGAATCCTGTTCTAATAACTATGTAAGAAATTTCTACTTTTCTTCTCCTGTTTTTTTTTTTTAAGTTATAATATACTGTGTATGAAGATCTTAGAAGAATGGGTAAAATGTTACTCAGAGTACAAGTTATAGACAAAAAGAAGATTCTCTCTTACAAAAAGAAATAAGACAAAACTGTCTTTTCAATGATCAAAAGAAACTTGTATAAATGAGAAAAAATTATCATTTATTTTAAAAGATTTTTTGAAAGAACAGAATAAATATTTTGAAGAGCTATTTGAACTCTCAACTTTCTATTCAGTCATCTTCTATTTTGCTCTCTCTATATATTTAAGAGAAACCTTAAGATATTTAACATTGTGTGTCTGACTTACTTCACTTAACATGTTATGGGAGATTTCTGACTGAGGATGAATAAACAACCACCAGAAAGCAGTAGCTGGAAAATCTCCAGGGAACCCAAAAGACTAAGGATATCTTGCTTTCCTATTAGCCAGTATGTAATCACTTTGTAATATCCAGGAACTGGATATAATTTCCAGATAGCTATTATTTATATACTGGCCCAAAGAATCCTTAGATATGTTGCAGTAAAATTTAAAACCAAGTCTCAAAAGGACACAAATTGATTCAAACTAACTTAATTATGATCTAAAACAAAACATAGAAATATTTAAAGAAGTATAAAATTGAATATCCAGCAATGTTAAATTGATATTACTTGGCAACAAAATACAGAATTACCAAGCATGAAAACAAGTGATACAATATAACTCACACTTATAGTAAAAGCAATAGAAACAGTTGCAGAAGTGAGAAAAAAAAATCCCAAATAAGCAAAGAACTGAGAAAAAAACTATGTTAAAATAGATACTGCACATATGTCTTATATCTTTTGGAATGTGAACACAAGTAAGAAGAGAAAAGAAATTGAAATTTTAAAAAAGAAATAAAATTTCTATAGAGATGAACAAATAAAATGCATGCAATTAAAACTACCTTGGATGGGATTAAACCGGATTAGATATAGCAGAAAAAAAATAGTGAATTTGGAGATAAAGAAACAGGAACGATTCAAATTCAAATGTAGAGATGAAAACACACAAAAAAATTATCCTTGAAGTTTAGGACATTACGAATCTTAAAGTACACAAAGTACTCAGGAAAGAGCATTGTGTTATGCTCTTCTTAAATGTCAAATTCTGTGTTCAGAACTACATGTGTTATCACTTTTATCACTATGCAGTATATGGTATAATTTTTCAGAGTTGAATATGAAGATGGTATGAAATCGCTACAATGGTCAATTATAAAATGTTCAACTCTAAAATAGCATCTTGTACTTATGAAGCACTTAAAATTTTTAACAATTTTATTTTGAGGTTATTAATTTAAAGAAAAGTATATCTTTTGAAGATCAAAATACACTGTTTATTACACTGGGTAAGTATAGTTACCTGTAGTTAAGTGTTTCATGCAATGTCATTTCATATGTTGAACCAAAAACAGAAATTGAATTTCCTAATTTGCTTACTTGTTGCTCCATTTCTACCTATCTCACTATTTTACAGCAGGCCAAGTCTGGCTACAGTATAGTTAAATCAATTAAAGACATTTTAAAACATCTACTTCACACAAGGAATGTAAGCATTATATACTGAAAACATGTAATA
The DNA here is from genome assembly GCA_004363535.1 of Dasyprocta punctata. Taxonomy (NCBI): domain Eukaryota; kingdom Metazoa; phylum Chordata; class Mammalia; order Rodentia; family Dasyproctidae; genus Dasyprocta; species Dasyprocta punctata. The sequence continues at coordinate 58,554 of RJWM01006394.1, forward strand.
ATAACAATTCCTCAATTTATTAAAGAAAAATATAGCATCAATCAGAATTTCATAGCAGAAAATGGTGTCATGTAGGAAGAACAATTTAAAAAAGGCAGGAGGAAGAAAAATGTCCATATTCACAGTATAGGCACATAGCTAACTCAGAGATTTCAGAGAAAAAAATATTTAAAGAAGCCCAGAAAAATAAATTGAAGCAAAATCACTCAAAGCCATTGTGTCAAAAGTTTAATATAGAAATACACACTTAAATCTCAACTATCAGAAACCTGTTTTATAGAATATTTAGGCCCCAGTAGAAACCTGTAGCACTGAGTCACCTCAGAGACAACTAAGTTTAGGATTATTTCATTTACGTATGTAAGATGTGATGACCAAATATGAGATGACTTTCATAAAGTATAAAAAATGCAAGTATCTTATTTGTGTACCTGAAAAAGTGGGAAAAATGTTAACTGACAGGAGAGAGAAGAATGATTTATCAGAGACTGATGCAAGCCATGAGCAGTAGTGCTGACAGCAGAAAAGAGAGTATGTTGTCAAGTTGAAAATGGTAGAAGAGATATACTGAATAGGTAGCACTCACTTTAAGAAACCTATCATCTTTGAAGTATTTAACAAGAAATAGAGGCATGCCATAGAATGTCAGCTTTTTTGCAACCATGAAGGACACAGTGAAAATTCTTTCCCAGTTTAAATACACACGCCACCTGAGAAAGCTCAACTCTAGATAAGATTTCTTACACATACACTCTGAGGTTTCCCTGAATTAGTCTGAACACTGGGCTACTGGCACAACCTTTACTGTAACTTGTATTACAATTTTATGTCCTTGGGTATTATTTCCAGAAGCCACAGCTAATGGTGGATGTAATCATTTTGCACAAATATTATCCTTAATAAACTGCTCAATGCCAGTTAATAATGAAAGTTTAGATAACATTTTTAGCTAGTTTTCTGTACCTCTCTTACTCCTCCACATATCAAATTCATAAAATAGAAAAGCCCTACATTTTATTTTTTATTTTGTTTATTTATTTATTTTGGTACTAGGAATTGAACTCACAACCTCGTGTTTGCCAGGCAAGCACTTATGCCACTGAGCTAAATCCCTGTCCCCATTTTTTTATTTAAAAAAAAAGAAAAATAGAAAAAAAGTATAAAAATGATACAGAATTTCAAAAATAGAAGGAAATTAACACTAACTAATATATTACACAATGTTATCTTAGAAGTAGCTGTTTAGGTTGCAAGATTTAGGCATGAAAAAATGAACAATCAATGAAGGCACAAACTTCTTTTGGATGAACTAACAGAGATTAGTAGCATAGCTATCTATATTGTGTGTGTATATATACATATATATATATATATATATATATATATGCCTATATACATACAATCTTTCTCCTTCTTCTTTCTCTCCTTCCCCTCGTGCTCAAAAGTAACCCTGCATTTTTATTACAACTTATTTTGAGCAAGGTGGGCATGAACATCCTCTGAGGCAGCCTTCCACTTTTCTGTCTCAGAGCAGCCCTCTTCTGTTTGAACATTACACGCCATGGGCCAGGCTATGCTCTAGCTGTGATTGTCAACAGTTATCCAATGACATCTAATGTCTTTATTAGTAGAAAAAAACACTCCAAAAGAAGAGATTATTGAAAAAGATTGATTTTATCTGAAACTTTTCATTTCTCCTAAACTCTCAACTGTAAGTTCTATGCAACTCACTGTTTCATGTGTTCTAAAAGCATTGAGGACACCATTACATTATTCAATCAGAATCTCCTATGTATATCTGTATCTTGATATTGGTTTAGAATTCCAAAGTAAGAAGGCAAATGCTCCACATGAGTGAACAGGGTGCTGCTTCATTGTATTATATATATATATATATATATATATATATATATATATATATATAAACAAAATCAACACACAAAAATCAATAGTGTTCCTGTACTCGAGTAATGAACTCAATGAGAGAGAAAACAAGAAAGCAATTCAATTCACAACAGCTTTAAAAAAATTAAGTATAGAGAAATCACCCTAAGGATGTGAAAGACCTTTATAATAAAAATGTTGGAACTCCAAAGAAGGAAATTGAAGAGGATATTAGAAAATGGAAATATATTCCTTGTTCTTGGACTGGCAAAATTAATATTGTTAAAATGGTAGTGGTGCAAAAAATGTTCTACAGACCGAATGCAATCTCTGTTAAAATACCTGTAATATTCTTTACCAAACTAGGAAAATGATACTTAAAAAAGTCATACAGAATTAGAAAAGTTCCAGGATACCCAAAGCAATCTTGAGCAAAATGAACAAAGTTGGGTGTGCTGAGTTTCAAGTTGTACTATAAAACTATAGTAACAAAAAGGCAGCATGCACAAAAGCAAACATGTAGATCGGTAAGTAGAATAGAAAATGCAAACACTTCCATGCATCTGTAGCCATCTGACTTTGGACAAAGGGACCAAAACCATACTTGGAGAAAAAAATAGCCATTTTAAAAAATGGTGCAGGGAAAATAAGATATCCACTTGTAGAAGATAGAAACTAGAGCCCTATCTCTCCCTCTATTCAAAAATTAAAACATAATGGATCAAGATCTAGTTAGAACTTCAGAGCAAGGAAAGAAACAACAGACAGTAGAGGAGAAAATTTTTGCTAGTCACTCTTTTGATACAGCGCTAATATCAAGAATGTATTTTTAAATTTCAAAAAGATTGCACCCTCCCCTCCCCCCAAAATATCCCACAAATGACTGAATCAAAACATGGGCAAATGAACCAAGGAGACATTTCTCAGAAGAAGTTTTGCTGCTTTTAAATCCTTAATAGAGACAGGCAAAGTAGACATAAATGTGACTGCAATATAAGTAACTCTCAAGTGAGAGTTCAATTGGTGGCAGCCATTGTCCTGGCCAACTGGAGAGTCAACTGCCGAAAATGCTGTTGCTAATTTCCTGGAGCTCATAGCTCAGTGAAGAAACTAAGAATGGATAAATAATCACAAGAGATTATACTACGATTATGTAAAAAACCTTTCCTTGACAAGAACGTGAATATAACCTTTTCTTTAGAAATCTTGCCGTAGAAATAATGACATGTTAAGTAGTATAGGATAAATATGAGTTTTCTAGATACAAAAAGCTGATAAATTCCTTTCTTTATGAAAGCTTTCTATGACCAAATTTATTTATTAAGATTATGTAATGATTTGAAAATATTGCATATAAATTTAAGTCTCTACAGTGCAGTATAGATTAAGACAGAGTTGCAACATATGGCCCACAAACAGAAAATCTATGTGAATCATATAGATTAAAATATTTACTTGGTTTAATATTAAATATTTACAAAAAATATTTGAGACCCTATTGCAAGATATAGTTTGGTAGGAGTAAAAGAGTGGTATAAAATTTGAGATCAGAGAATGTTTAAAATGGTTTATATAATATATCTAAGAGTTTGGCAGGGTTTAACTACATATCTCACATTTCTATCTTCATATGTTTTTACTTAAATTGGCCCATAAACTAGAATTCTGTACAAGACCAGCAAAACATAAAAGCATGAGGCATTTTTTAGGTAACACATGCTATCACCAATTGGCTGTCTGACATCATCACTGGCAGGCAGTCTTATTACTATTCAATCATTCCCAAATCTTCCTTCTCCTGCTCTCACTTCTAGAAGGCAAGGGTATGTGGCTCTGTGATGAACAGCACCAGATTCCATGAGAACGCTCAGTCCAACAAGATCAAAAATGAGATCTCAGAGATAATTTAGCATCCCTGTGCACACAAGCTCAAGTTTATAGGTTTCAAATACTACTGATTCATTTCCTCTTTGTATCTACCACCATAGCAGCTCTGTCTATAGACTTCAGGTACGTATGCATGTGCATTTGTGTGTGTGTGTACATACGCATGCATTGGATCACTTTATCTTTTTAATTTGACTGACATATCATGTTAGGATTTATAAAGTGTCAAAAACATTTTTTTGCATTTTAATTTGTCTGATTTCTTGAATACTAATTAAAGGTAGAAGATAATGGATACTGGGTTACCAACTATAAGAGAAATGAAGTAATAATCTAGGTGAAGATAATGAAAATCTGAATGAAAGCAGTGGCCTAAAAAGAAAAACAAGAGGGTTATGAAGTAGGAGACTTTATTAGCTTGAAATGGAAAGCAGATGGTGGTTAGTGGGACAAATAAACACTGCAATTTTTGAAGAGTGAAGATTTGCAGTATTTCAGACTTTTTTTTCTCTATGTTAAAAAGTAAAAACCAAAGAACAAAATATTGGAACAATTCAATTTTGAATTCTCCCTTTCAAACCAGAGTAGCTGTCTGTTATCTCTCTTTTCTCCCTTCTCCATCTTCAAATAAATTGTCCTCTTTTATTGGAAAAAAAAAAAACCAAAAAGAACAAATGTTACCTAGTAGTATGACTTTAACGTGTTCTCTCCAAAATGTGGGTGTTGCCTTAGGATGATATTAAGATATAGGTTCCCTAAAAGATGATTGGGCCATGAGTGTTCCACCTCATGAATATTTGTAAATAGTTTTAACCCTCATAAATGGGATTAAGAACCTCGCAGGAGAGGTTTCAGCCAGAATCTTCTGGTTTCGGCATGCAGGTTACACTCTTTCTTCTCTCTCAACGATGTAGCGTCAAGACGACATTTTGTAAGCAGAGAACAGCACTTCACAGACAAATGAACCTGGTAACATACTGACCTTGAACTTTTGAACCCCAAAATTAGAAGAAAATAAATTTCTGTTCACTTACTCTCAAGTATTTTGTGTTATGAACAAAATGAACTAAAACAGCTGGTATTAGGTATATAAAAATGTCTCTCCTGCATGGCAAAAGTGAAAACTTTGGATCATGCTTTTATCAAGAAGAGTTACCACAAATTCTTAATAGCATCACACTGCCACTTTGTACAGTTAGTGCCATATAAATCAGTTGCTGTTTTAAGTCGTGTTAAAGAGTTGAAAATTTAAGAAAATCATTTGCAGAGAGATGACACTGGCCTCTGATTCTCTAATTAATACTGCACTTACACACAAAAACATGGTTACACATGCATTGCTGTGATAAAAATGTCAAAATTCATGTAAGTGTACATTCTTTAGTCAATTCTTTGAAGGCAGAAGTAACACAAAATATTGCTTGATATCTCTTTTAAGAAATTAAGTTTTAACTACTATTGTAGTTCCTAAACTTTTGCCCTATGTACCATGCCATTTTAAACAGACACTACGTAATGCAGCACCGCAATGCTCAAGAATAACTAACAAGAAATTGAAGATACTGAATCAAAACATAAAAACTATATCATGTTATTTGGACTCCTGTTTTAATTTTCCATCTGCATTTCCTTTTAGAAGGGAAATGTATAGTAGGTTTGACAATGATTTCTCCTTATTATGTCAAGTGACTCATTAATGAAGGATGTTTATTGCCAAGATTTAACTTTTGTATTTTACTTAATTACTTAATTCACATTTAGTCACCGGATACAAAGTCATTAGCTGGGCAGATTAGTACTTGTCCCTTAATAGCTGGAAGTAAAATCTGTTGAATTTCTTTATCATTTTATCTACATCTCCTTAATGGCACACGACAATTTAGTCATAGACTTTCAGTTACTGCTGCCTATATCATGACTTCACTTTAGACTTTCACATATATAAGATGAGGGTAGTTTTATATGTATTTAAATAATATTTAATAAATATATATTGATGTTATACACAAGGAAAGACTTAAAACACATTTGTATACCATATTTATTATCTTTCTGGTACATTATTTTATGAATTCTTTTGAATCTTGTGTATCATCTATAAATTAAAAATTTCCAAATTTTGCCCAAATAGAAGAATGTAAATATAATTTAACCAACTTAAATTCAACTAATTTCCATTTTTTATTTATTTATTTTTTATTTTTATTTCTTTCTTTATTTTTTGGCACCGGGGCCAAACTTACAACCTTGTGCCTGCCAGGCAGGCACTTAGGACACTGAGCTAAATACCCAGTCTCATTTTTTGAGACAGGGCCTCACTATGCAGTTCAGGCTGGCCTTGAACTCACTTTGTAGCCCAGGCTGGTCTCAAACTCACAAGGATCCTCCTGCCTCAGCCTCCTGAGTGCTGGGATTAAAGGTGTGTGCCTCCAAGCCCATTTCAATTTTCATTTTTAAAATATAAATGAACACTTATAATAATAATATAGATTTATATACAAAGTTCTGAGAGTGAAACTTTCAACACACTTTGATTTTGTTTTTACCTTGACCACCATCTAATAACCGAATTTACTTTAATAGGCTAAAATTTATCCTCATATTTTAATGAATCAATGGAATTAGATAAATGAATCAATTACTAATGCTTGAGATGCAATGTTTCTGTTTGAAACTCACTAAACAAAGTGAGCTTTCAGTTGCTCAAAGAATTAAATATGAGGTTTTACCATTTCCCTAAATTAGAGTATTAATCCACATTCTATTTTCTATTTTGCACTTTTGTCCTACTAAATCAGTATGTAGAATTCTTAAACTGAACCATAAACCCAAAGTAAAAGCATTTACCATTTTTCATTTCTACAGATTCTCAATGAGAAACTAGATAGTTTTTCCATACATGTTTAACTTTACAGATGCAAATCTAAGGCTAGATTTAAAATTGGAAATCAGTGGGAGCCACATGTATAGATGAATATAATGAGTAAATGTAGGCTGTGCAATCTCTAGTGATCTCTATTTCAAACATGACGTGGCTGTCTCCCTATCCGTGACAAACCAGTAAGTTGAATATTGGTATTCTCAGATTAGTTCTTCCCCCTTCAATATGATTGCTCATTAAGATGTCATCCTTCATTAAAAGATAACAGCTCTTAGTTAAAGCACGATGCATAAGGCATTCTGTTCTGTTGATGGATTAATGTAGCTACCTACACTTAATGTCAGTTGAGAAACTGACAACTATATAATTTTTACAGGGCTCCAGTAGCTATCAAGCTGCCCACTGGTTTGGAAAATTTGCATTTTGAAGATAGTGATTTAATTCATATTTCTTAGCTTTCCATGCTTCAGTATTCACACCTTCTTAATAATTGTAAGACTTCCATACCACCATAACAACTGAAGTCACTCAATTCACACTTCAGTTCTATACCTTCTTCCCGAACAAGAGAACTATAAGCACACTTACTTTAAGTTATGAGTCTCAGCCTTATTTGTTGTATTTTTTGGACCTGATCTTTTAAAAGGAAATATAATGAAAATGAGAAAATCCTCTGGCTTGTGGACAGGGCAGCATCTTCTCAAATTTTGGCTCTTTCCTTTGCAATTCACCTTGAACCTTTTTCTTAGCCTCTTATGAACTACATTTTCTCATTTACAGAGTAGTGATAATATCAACCATGCAGGGAGTATATTAAATGCAATATATCATTTTCCCATTTTAATTATTTGAATTATTCAAGTCATAATTTTAAAACTCACATAAACTCTGTGAGCAAACACATTAGCGCTATATTCCAAATATATCCATTATTTGACCATCTTACTGCCTCCACTATTACTATCTTGGTCTAAGACTGTATGATTTTCACTGGCTTAGGGTCATAGCTTCAAGTATATTTTTTCCTTCAGCTTTTTCCTCATTTACAATCTGTTCTGTAGATGTGAACAATTATAAATCAGGTCATATCTTCTCACTTCTTTCAAAATAATTCCTTTTTGTTTTTTCTTATATAGGTTTGCTTGTTTGTTTGTTTGTTTGTTTTTAAAGGTGCCTGGGCAAGACTTGAATTGCTAAATTCAAGTGATATTCCCCACTCAGGCTACAACAGCTGGGACTAGAGCTTGTACTGTTGGGGACCAGGGAATATGAAACAGCATTTTACTATGCTGCAGACCAGGCCACATGATTGGGGCCCCATGGTCTCAAGGCCAGCATGACCTTGCTTTAAGAACAGAAGTATGCTGAAGGCTGCTGCGCTTTCTGACTGTGCAGAGAAGGCTTTAACAGCAGCTCTTTAGAGGCAAGATAACATCTGCCGAGGACCTATGCAGCTGGTTTCTCTTAGTTGTCTGAAAATAATGTTTTGTGCTAATTCTTTTCTGGACAATATTTCATGCCTATATCTTTATTCTCAACAACTACTATGAATATAACAATACACACTTTATTAATTATTATTCTATTGCTAGGCTGCTTTGAAACTCTGCTTTATTGTTATTTTTATATTTTTCTGTTTAAAATTAAAAAAAAATGAATGCAGGCTCCAGGCATAGGGAAGAACTTGTTTTCCATTAACTTTTACCTGTCTACCACAGCCACTGTTCCAGGAAAAGCACACTCCCCTCTCCTCCTGTGCTCTTTGCATGCTATTAAAAGTGGGCCAACCATGAAGGTTTTTGTGCCTGTCCACTAGAGATAGGCTCCTCCCAGTCCCCTTGTACCTTGAATATTATCTTTTGTCTTTATTTATTCCCTACCATTCCCCACACAGGTATCCAGAGGCTGATTAGCTCCAGGCATGCCACAAAACCTTTTTTTTTTAAATTTCTTGAGTAGACCCTGAAAGCACACAGAATTTGACTGATTTTCTTTTATCAACCTGTTTAAAGTATGCTTATCCTTCTCTGATCTATGTTCCATTCTCACTATATATTTACCAGACATTTATCCCAATCTCCCACAGTGCACTATTTATTCAGTTGTTTGTTATTTACCTTGCCATCTGCCAACCACTTTTTGTGCACCATTTCAATAAAATCTGCTTAAATTGCTGCTGTAGGGCCGTGCTCTACAGGTTCTCCAAATGGCTTCTTACAAGGTGCACTTGGAAGCTTATTATCTCAGCCCTCAACTTTTTAAACTTAGCTTCCAAACACAGGATATTGGGATCCCATACATGTTAAGATGAGAACCTGAAAATCAATAATCTGTGGAATGAACAATGAAGAATGGGATTCAGTGGGTAAATAAGCATTCTTTCTTTTTTTCATTGCATGCACTATTCTGAGGCATATTCTGTGAGACTGAGCAGCCAATCACGCATAGCCAAGGTGTACTCATGATGTTATTCTTGTATTACTTTTTCCTCTATTTTCCCTTTACTCCAGCTATTACTAACTTCTGCTTTCTGGATTTCCTTCCTAAAAAATCACCTTTCATTGGAGGTTTTCTTCGTCTGAAAAAGACTTTAAAACAATGCTACTAAGAGCTCCCTAGACAGGTGAAATTTCGGGACTGGATCACCCACTAGTTATGTAGCAATAAGAAACTATTGCTCGAAAATCCCAAAATGTGCGAGTTTCAAAATTTCTAATTCTCACTCACGATGGATTGGAATTAAGCATAAACAGAAGGGAAGGCATTATGATGTACCGGGACTGTAACACTAAGAAAGTATGGAGGTATCAATATTATAAAGATTATGAAGAACCTAGCATGAAAACTATGTGTTGAAACACGTAATACTTGACTAAAGACTAGCAAGTCTTTATGGCAGACCTTAAGGGAAGTTTCCTTGAGGAAAACTTCATGTCCTATAGTCTCAAGACAAATTGTGTTGAATAAGACTTGGATCTAAGTATATGGGAGTCAGAATTGCAAAGAAAATGTAACTGCAGTCTCCAAAGGTGTCCTTTCTTCTTTATTGTGCTGAGACCCTGATAGGAAAAGTAAGATTCAGAGAATGAGTTGCAGACATTTGGCTGATAGTTCTGTTAAACTTGTACCATAAAATATCCCTTAACTCGCTTTTTGGTAAACAGACTCTTATCTATATTCCTTGATAGAAGAATGATGTCTCCTTATTCCTAGAGACTACTTTAATAAGTCAACTGAAGAATTTCTTTTCAAATATAAACCCCAGTCTTCATCTCTGCCATCCTTCATTATTCTAAACCATACAAATCATGTTTACTACAGAGGTAGAGAAATACTGTCTGCATTCTAGGATCAAAGCGATTTTACATCAAATGTAATGTAGATAGATTTCTCTTGCATATGAGCAATAGATGGAAAATATATTGGTGTTAAATCTAATGTGTTAGATCAAGAATATGGGGTGAATATTAGCCTCAATAAGGGATCAGTTTTGAGTTATTAGCACTAATACCATAAGTATCAGTCATTCTCATGAGAATGCCTGGAGCAGATATTACACCATGGTAGATCACGCCATGGAGCCTGAATGTAAATGTCTTTGAGTAAATAAGGAAAGGTGATAGAATTTTTGTAGCACTGAATAAGGTTAAGAATATTAAGAAAATATTTATATGAGATTGATTATAAAGAAGAATTAGAAAATTGCCACCAAAATATACTCCTTAGGAGTATTGACTCCTATAAGGTAAAGATAATACATTTTTAAGAGATGCTATATGTTTGAGAAGCTCGGTATATACTTTTTGTATTTTTTTGGGGGGTGGGATATGTATCACATTACTAAGTTCCCTAACATAAATGAGAATAGAGAATTTTGATAGGCTGAGATTAAATGGCAGCATCTAATTTCAGAGGTAATTTGTCCTAATTTCAAAAATAAGTAACAAGATAGGTGTGATGATCAAGCTAATTCATCTTATAGATATGTGAAATGATACAGTGATAGCATGGTTCATGAACTTGACTCTTTCCAGGATTCTGTTCTCAAACTAAGTTGGTCAAGAATTTAATTAAACTCAGTGGTTAGTTTCAGTGTTGATCTTACAGGGAAAATTGATTCAGTTCTGGTCCAGCTTTGGTTTGCAATGTGAATTACGGAGAGAATCAAGTTAGTAAACCAAAGTATGACACTAGAAGGAGCATAGTACTCTTAATGACAAATTAGGAGGGATGTTGCCCAATTTGTATAATCAAAACAATCGAGAGCTAGGAATCAAAAGTGATATATCTATTACTGAAACAGGAGAACACAATTCTTTCCCTGAATTCGAAATATGATTAATTTACTAAGATCACAGCAAAATGACTGAAGGTAGATAATCTGGCAATAATGCTGTTCGTATGTGTGGTAAACATGTGTCTAATCCTTCTGCCAGAAACTTTGCATTGTGGTCAAAAACAATTCTGAAACTTTATGAAAATTGTGGCATTTAACAACTGTGTTCAACCTAGGTTATACAAAATACATCAAGATGTATAGATGTTAATTCTAATAAAATGCAGTTGATAAATGAACACTGGTCTAAGTTTACCACACAATGAATACCTTGAGAATGTGAAAATATGAAAAGGTTATTTTCACTTTGTATGCTTCAGCAGATATAATATTTCTCACAGGAAGCTTTTATGATGAATGTTAATATGAAGTTGACATGGACAAAAGCAGACAAAACGGAGAAGTAGTGTGTGCCAGCAAGTCAGTTTTTCCGGGGCAAAGTGTTGAAAGTCTGAAATACATAGATGGGAGAGGAAATGAAGAGGAGAGTACAGAGAGACCACGAGAGAACTGACAGAGGAGAAGAAAATAGAATTCAGTGATGCAGAAGAAGTGGACCATGCTCCAGAGGAGAAATCTTGGCACCGCTGGCAGTGGCTGGGTAGTGCCACCTGGGATGCAAAGGGACACTAACAATTTCTATGCTCACAGATAACTCCATCAGGACCAGAAGAATCACACAGTTGAACAGCTGAAAGAATGCAAGATACTGCTTCCTAAGTGGCCCTCCAGAGTTAACGATCCATGAGTGGTTCTAGTACAAGTACCCAAGGATATAGTCCCACAGGACAGGAGCTGACAGAACACCATCATAGGGAAGAGTTGGGTATTTGAAACTGGGACCCAGAGTAGCCCATCAGCTACTTCACACTGCCAAATTCCCAGAGTGGATAAGGGAAGGATAGTCACGGGAGATTGCTGGAAATTGGAAAGCAGAATGGGGGAGTCTTATAGCGAGGCAGGGACTGGTGATCACAGACTCTGTTTCTGTGGTCAGACACCAGTTTCTATCTGAACTACATAGGAGTGAAAGTACAGGTTGGTGCTGCCTTCCCACTGCTAGAGGGAGACTCAAAACTCAGTCTTATGGTATATTACTTGTCAGCTGGCCCTGATATTTACCACTGTCATGGATTAAACTGCTACTGATGTAGTTGAATTTGTTGCCCAGGAATAATCCTGACTCGGTGAACAATTTAGTACCTATGAACTTATCTGCTGAATCTGTCATTATACCCAGGGAGAGAGGCAGAAAGAGGTCCTAGCCCAAGAGCTTAGTATCTTTACCTCAAACTACAAGAATTCCTGGATCCTGCAAGAGTTCCTGGAACCTGCAGAAAGAAGTCCTGAATCTGGGTTACCTTCAGTACTATGGTGGAGGAATCAGAGGATCTACTAGACTGGGAGCATTCAGACTCTATGGCAAAGAATCTACTTGGGAATTACATATACATATATGTAATTGCATACCTTGCATTGGACTATCTAATCTGTGTTTCCATCAGACATCTTATTGTTTTAAATTCTTATTTAGTAACATAGGAATGGTTTTTTTGTGTTTATTAGGTTGTAACTCTAGTATGCTTTTTCTTTTACTTGCTCCAGTTTGATAGGTGCCTGGGTTCTCTCCCTTGTCCCAGTTCTTTATCTAGTTTCTTTACCTCAAACCCCTGGGACAATATTATTAACATATTTCTTTATTGTTTTTCTAAACATGCAAATTCCTCTTCCCAACTCACCATACTTAGCTTCCTCACAATCATTCCTATCTTTAGTAGTTTCATTCTTTGATCATCCTAGTCCTATGTCTTTGGCTCTTCCCTATCTTACATAGTTTATTGCCCTCTCTACAAGCAAATTCTGATAACCACATACTTTTCCTCAATCACAAAGTGAACCCTCTTGCTGCTATATCTCACCACTGCCCAAAAAAATACCTTCTGAAAACTCTCCATCTTAAACCTCTGATTGATCTAAAAATACTCCAATAAGATCAGATCTCACATCAACTTTTTCTTCTCATCTACCATTAGTTTCTCTTTTTAAATTCTGTACAGTATCTAACACTACTTTATCCAAAAACCCCTTCTATCCACCCCACCTCACCTACCTCACTGAAGAACAATCACAAATAATAATTGTGTGCATAGAAAATAGACATATAGGGGAAGTATAACTATAGGATACGTATCAAGATGTTATAAGACTGAATCTGTGGATGTTGTTATAAATAGAAGCAATTCTTTGGCAAAACTTAGGGACAGAGTTGAAATCACTTAAAGTGAATAACAGAAGGATTAAATTGCAGCACTGGACATGCAAAGCTGGAAATTATTGACAGAGAGGCAATGTGTTAATACAAATCTCCATATAAACCATAAACTCTCCTACTTCTTTAGACCTCCAACCTATAATAATTCTCCCAAATAAAAAAAAGAAGAAAAGAGAGGGGGCCATTTATAATATTTTAAAATAAAATTTTAAAATAAATACAGATAAAATTAGGAGATTGGGGAAACAAGGAAATAGAACATCTCTACCCCCCCCAAGCCCCCACAAAATCTCTCCCAAGACAGAGCAAGGGGTTACAAGAGGAGAAGAAGGCAAATACCAGGTAGCAGAAATCTATGAAAATGCCTTAAAAGGGAAGAAGAAAATAGATGAGTTTAAAGAGAAAATGAACTAAAAGTTTACAATTGGACTCAATATGCCCAAGGCGAATTTGGGGAAAATAGCTAAAAACTTGGAAGAGCTAATGAAAAGAGTTCAAAATGTGAACAGCAGATTCAGCAAGGATATGGAGTCCTTGAAAAGATGACAGACAGAAATACCTGAAATAAAAAACAGTACAAAATTCAAACATTGCAGAAGTGACAATATAAAGACAGTGTCTAATATTAATGACAAAATAGTGAAGTATGATCAAGAGCTCAAAGAAGTCACAAAGAAAATAAAAAAATAGAAGATTATACGAAAGCTACCAGATGACAAGAAGACTAATCTAAGGCTAATTGGAGTTATAGAAAAGCTAAAAGATAGTACAGATGAATTCATTAACATTGTTACGGAAAGTACAGAAGAAAAATTTCCAAATATAAGAAAAGAGTTTAAAATACAAGTAAGCAATGCTCATAGGACTCCAAACAATTATGACAAAAGAAGAAGTTCAGCAAGGCATATCATCATTAAATTCAAAGAGAAAGAATAATAAATGATGAATAGAAGGGCATGTCTTTGTTACTTCTCTCATTGTTGAGACAAAATACCTGATGCCCAAAGTGAAGGAGGGAAAAGTTTATTTAGCTTTCAGTTTTTGGAGGTTTCAGTCTATACTCAGCTGGCTCCAAGGAAGGGTGGCATGGCTAAGGGTCAGCCATTGATGGCAGCCAAAAGCAACAAGAGGGCAGAGGGAAAAAAGGGCAAAACATGCCTCCTTCCCTCTCTTTTATAGTATACTGGCTACCTGACCCTGGGCAGGTGCAGCACACATACTGCCAATCCCAGCACTGGAAAATAAACCAATCATGAATGCTAGATTCAGTCATCTCCAAGACTGCATGAGGCTTGGGGGGCATCCAAACATAACAGGGCACAAGGGCATGAATCTCTTGGAATAGGGAAGTGGTCCAAGGGAACAAGGATGAGGAGTGAGGAAAGGGGGAGGAGAAAACAAGAGTAAAGATAAACCATGTGCAGGAAACTAATAACCTCATCAATATGAACATTATTTGCCATAACATGGTCTAAGTTTAATAACATCAATAAGAATGAAAATCAAGATAGGGGTATTAGTGGAGGAAAGAGGGAAGGGGATTAAAGAAAGAAACAATCTGTAGAATGTACAGGTACACAGTCCCTAAATTATTGCAAGTTAAATGAGTGTACTGCAAACATGTACAAATAAAATGAAAGAAGGTTAAAAAGTAATATAAACTACAGTCATTTGTAGGAAAGTGGATGCGCCCTGAGAACATAATTTTGAGTGAAATAAATAAGACACACAATATTAAATATTGCATTGTTACTCTTATGTGAGACGTTCAAGATAGAAATGAAAAGCAAAGTAAAAAACAAGTAGTAGGAGGTACGGAGGTAGGTCTGTTTTAAAAGAGGAAATGGATTAAGAGATGGAGTGGGGGAGGAGGGGAGGGAAACAAGATGGAAAAGAGACTTAAGATGTGTTGTGTACATGTAACCACTCCAAACAAAGAGCGTAAACATTGTGCATTGCAAACATGTATCAAAAAAAGGAAGGGTATTATTTTTTATATCTCGAAGTTCCTTCAAAACCTGATGTGGTCACAGGTGGGGTTTAGGTGAGGTGATTGGATGGGAGGTTGTGACCCTAATCTGTGGATTAAGACTACGGAGGAGTTTATAGCTGGGTGTGACGACACATGAAGCCTACAGGGGAGATGTAGGTCGTCTTGAGTGTGACCCGCAAGAGTGTGTATCCCTCCGACTCCCTTCATTCCTCTCTGCTTCTCCCCGCCATGTCATGACTTGTTTCTGCTCTGAGATGCCCATCTGCCGTGCTGCCCTGCCTCGGAGTCAGTAGGTTATGGACTGAAATCTCCACAAACAGTAACAAAATAAACGTTTTCACCTTTAAGTTGTGAGCATTGGACATTGTATCTCAGAAATAAGGAACCTCACTAAGATGAAGAGGATCAAGAAATGGATGGAGTGGGAGGAAGGGAGAGGATAAAAAAATGAATGAAGATGCATTATGGACATATACCAATTCACTACAAGTAATATATATATATATATATATATATATATATATATATACTAAAATATAATAAAATAAATTTTAAAAGAAGTAAAATACTATTTTAAAACTGATAAAAATTGTCTAATGTCATACACTGAGTATATACCATGGGATACAAAGTTACTGTTTGATAAAATTTGTATATTTAGATTCACTGTTTTATAAGATTAGGCAGGTAATAGAGAAAATACATCTTTCCATCAAAATACTGCATTCAATATTTGTCTCCAAAAGGTCCAGAAGCAGCAAATTACTTAAAGATTCATTGGGTTTAGTTTCTTCTAAAGTCCTTTTTCCAGATCATTTTTAGAGCTGCAGAGAGTATTGTCTCTGACCAACAGATAGGAGGCTCAGTTTGATTCCTAAATAATAAGACACCTATATATATCATAGCAGTTTTCAAGACTGGCTCTAAAAGACAGTGAAAATTCTTTCATTTGGTACTTTGAACATCATAGTCTTGCCTTTATCTTATAAGGAGGAAAAAGAGTGACCTAAAGTGTGGTTTAATGTACACAGAGTCACAGACAAAGGTGAATGCATTGTCAGAGTAATCAAATCTGAAAAGAATTATATTAGAAAAAAATCAGTGTAAAGGAATTCTACCAAGGAACAGATGAAATGCATTCCTATTGGGGTAGACACAAACTCATTTTTCTTTTCTGTCCCAAGTTAATGCCCATAAAAGAGATATCTACTACAAAGAACACCTTTAGTAGGGAGGGAGAGAGGAGGCCTTGTCCTAAGAATGTCAATAAAGTTTTTTCCTTAGGTGCCAGTGTTGTGAGATAGTTTTGTAGTAGCAGGATTATGCCTTACTATCTTCAAGGTTATCTTACTTAGTGCCACACTGACTGTCTAACCTCTATTCCAAGAAACCAATGCTGAGTTCTTATGACATCAGTCCTTAAGGAGATCAGTGGGCCATTAAATGGCAAGTTGAGTGCATCAGGCCCCTTTTACTCTATAAGGGACAACAATTACAGATTTGATATCACCTTCAGATATGGGGTACTTTACCACATTGCTTCCTCTATCTAACATGTTAAGCTTTGCTAGAGTCAGTCTTGTTTCCCAAGGTTGGTAGGATGCTTCTGCTTGGGACAACACTATTTGTCCCATGGAAAATTAATGCTATTACTTGTCCACTTTGCTCTTTTCACTCCAATAGACCAGGAAACAAAGAAAGAAATTACTGTACTGTCAGGGACAATTGACTCTAATTACAATACGAAATGAGGGGAGCTATTCAACAGAAGAAGGGAGATATGCTACTCACTGTGATATTCTCTTCAGTGTCTCTTCAGGTTTTTGGAACTAATGATAAATTTAAATCAACATTGCAGCAACCTCAGGATGACAAGGGCAAAGCAGAAGAGAGCTCGTATATTTTGAGAAAGTGGATTTTGCAGAAGTTTAGAGCAGCTAAACTGATGCCTGAGGATGAGATACTTAGAAGGATGGTGAGAGTTATGTCTAATGAGTATTAAGGATGACCTAAAAACCAGCAGTTGCATTGATAGCTGTGGCTTATTCTCTTGCTGCAAGATTGCAGAGATTCCAGCCAACTATAATTTTCCTGGCAAGAATGGAAACAAAGTAACAGTGTGGTGTCTAGGGTAGTATGTATCTGGTAACTCTTACCTACAACTTTCTGTCTGGTTGTCCTCATCTATCTCTTGCCAGTTGCTGTGGATCAGCTCTGAATAAGGTTTGAAAATATCTCACATCAATTCCTTGATCTATTAGTTTCCCACTTTACTGGTATCATACTTGGAGACAATACAGTGCTGCCACAGTAGGAATGCCATAAATACTCCGGGGCGGAAACATACTCGTTTTAGTGCTGAAGTGCAGTTAACACCCTGTGGAGGCTAACTCTTGATTACTAGGGTATGGACATCTAAGGAAAAATGCCTCCCCCACTTTTCAACCTCAGGAAATGATCGACTTTTATACAACTACAGGTAGAACTATGGGATTCATCAATGATTCCTAAATTATTTATCCCAATAAATAACTTTTATTCAAGTGTTGGTTTCTGGCTCTATTTTACTACAAAACCAAACTGTTTTAAAAGTTCAGTATAGTCAGTGAGGTTTTTTTGTGCTTTGGCCTCTGTGCCAGCTAGTGTCAATTGTGAGCTTGACTGGGTTAGGAAACTACTAGAGGGGTGGCCGGATCATGCACCAGTGTTCATAACTACATCTGCTGTTAGGAGGTGGGCCTCAGTGTAGGCCAGATTTGCTTGGGGCATCCTCTTGGAGGTTATACTTTTAGCCGAAGTTCTTCCTCTGTGCTCTAATGATTGGTTCCCATAAAGTGAGTAGATTTACTCCACCACACACTTACACGATGATGTTTCTGCCTCAAAATCACTCAACTATGGACTGACATACTTTTTTCATAAATGACTCAAATTTATCCTTCTTTATAAATAAATAGCATTCCATTATGTTCAAATGGCACATTTTCTTTTTCCGTCTTTATTCGTCTGTGGATGATCATGTAGGTCACTTTGAGGACTTAGTAACTGTGAATTGTGCTGCTATCATTGCAGGCATGTATGCATCACTGTAATATGATGACATTAATTCTTCGTGGGAAAATATCCAGGAGAGGTATAACTGGGTCAAATGAAATTTTTAGTTTTAGTTTTTTGAGAAATCTCCACACTGATTTCCAAAAAACAATTTTTTCTAATTTATATCCCCACCAACAATGTATAAGTATTCATTTTGCTCAACAAGTTTGCCAGCATTTGTTGCTTTTTAAATCCTTGATAATGGCCATTCTTACCTGAGTAAGGTGGAAACTCACCAATGCTTTGATTTGCATTTCCCTAACAGCCAAAGTTGCTGAACATTTTTTCATGTATTTATTGACCATTTACATTTATTTTTCTGCGAAGTTTCCTTTCAATTCAACTGTCCTTTTTTTTTTTTTGTGGGTCACTTATTTGTGGCAGTTTAATTCATTTGATTTTGCTGTATATTCTAGATATTAGTCCTCTATTTGAGAAGTAGCTGGTAAAATTATTTTTCCCATTTTGTAGGTTGTCTCGTCATTCTTTTGGTTGTTTCTCTTGCTATGCAAAGTATTTTTAATTTGAAATAATCATATTTGTTGATTCTTGGTAATATTTCTTTTGCAATTGAGGTTCTATTCAAGAAGTCTTTGCCTGTGTTTTCAAGAGTTTTACGAATTTTTTTCTTCCAGTAGATTCAATGTTTCTGTTTTTAAACATAGTTCTTTGAACCATGTTGATTGATTTTAGTGCAAGGTAAGAAATGTAGATCAATATTGAATTTTCTCCACATGCATGACCAGTATATGGACTTCTGAGGAACACATTCAAGCCATAGAACTCTCATAATATCAACAAACATAAGCTCAGCCAATGAATGATTAGTGCAGGAACAAAAAGGCCACTGTTTCACCTCAAACAGAATAAATTATAAAATATAATTAATGTTCCAGAATTTTCTGTGTTATCAGGTTTAGGTTTTGACAAAAGTTATTCCTTGCTGATTTCTTTACCTTCTGTTTATCTGTTTTACTTCCCCTAATTAGTTATTAGTTCTTTCTAATAACTCCTCCTAGAGAATAAATCAGAAAATATCAATTAGAAACAATCAAAGAAAATGATAAGAATTTAGAAAGTATTCAATAACAGGCAATATGTTTTAAAAATAAAACCTATTACTTATTAACACCATAAAATTAATAGTGTTATCCTGTTTTAAAAAAAAGCCTCTGCATTTTTTTGCATCTAATCTAAGAAAGTGTAATTCTTTTTTGGAATAACATGAGAAACAGAGAAGAGCATGAATAAATACAGTACTGGGTACTTCCTATAATTATATAATCATAAAATTAGTAGGCAACTGTTAAAAAGTGTAGAATTTTCAAGCCCTACTTCTAGAAATGATTTGTTAGGTTTGTAGTTTAAAAATTGCTATGTTTTACAATTTTTGCCTGGTAGTGATATTAATAATCATGTAGGATTTTGTGCCAAAGAGCTCAGCCTTTCAAATTACAGTCATTCTGCAATGTTTAAAGAAAAATTGTCCTCTATTTTCCTTATATCTCTCCTGAGCCCTCTTAAAACCTGATCAACTTTCAGTTCCCATAATAGTGGGTGGGTCTATTTGTAAGGTCACACAGAATTCTAATTAGTTGAAACTAATTTCAGTTAACACTAAGTGTGAAATAACAAGAAATACATACTTGGATTCTGCTTTAATTTCCTGATGTACAATTCTTAAAACCCTCAGAACCTCCAAAATGATATATCTTTTGATATGCTAATCAGATGATTGATATTTACGGGTTTCTGGATAGTCTCTGGATAATGGGTGGAATCCAAGGGAATAGAACATGTGATTAGAAGGTAAGAACATTCAACCTCAGTGCTTAACTACCTTCACCTCCAGACCAGTTCAATCGATAACCAATGATTTTAATTGACTATGACTATGTAATAAAGTTTCCATTGAAATAAAACAGATTGAATTCAGAAAGGTCCGAGGTTATTGACCATATGACACTGGAAGAGTGGTACCTAGAGAAAGTTGGGAAACTTCACAACCCTTCTGCTGTAGTTTTCTCTGTGCAAATCTTTCATTTGTTTTTTCCCAGAGTATCTATGTATAATAAATAGGTCAAGGGGTAAGGAAATGTATTTCTTTATTCTGTGAGACTCCATAGCCAATGATTGAACATAAGAAAGAAACCCAGGGAACCTCCAAATTGCAGCTGGTCAGTGAAAACCCAGGTGACAATCTGGACTTGTGACTGTCATCTGCAATGAAGAGGAAAAGCCTTGTGGGACTGACCCTGTAATCTGTGGGATCTCATGTTTACTCTAGTTAGATAGTGTCAGAATTGAAATAAATGTGTAGGATACCCAATGGATATAAGCAGACACTTGGAGAATTGCTTGGTATATATGTGTGGAAAATTCACACATCTGTCTCCAGAAACAAAGAGATTTTCCCACAGAGCTGTCTATAATCTATAAAATATATAATGCAATATAGTGGTATAATATATAGCACTTAGAAATTAAAATATCTTAATAAGTTTTTAAATGTGAAAAATATGACACCTCTGTATCCAACACTTTCATACACAAAATTTGTTTTCTTTAGCTTACATCTATTAACTTTATTATCTGATTGGGATGTTATATTTTTATGTAATTATAAGCCAAACTTAGAAGAAAATGTATTTGCATAAATGAGATAGTCCATTAGAAAATCAGTCTATGTGTAAATAGAAAATTTGGTCACTTTAATATCAAATAATCAAATTAAATAATTTATGCAAATAATTATAAAAAGTTAAGGGAAAGAAATGTCTTAATCATTAGTGTATTAAACATTATTTTAGCACTTTCTGATTCATGAAGTACACTCATAGTTTCTTATTTTAGTTTCATTAACAACTAATTTACTATTAATTAATAAGTAACAAAAGAAATATAAAGAAAGTGCAAAAAATTTTTGATTTACAGACACTCTGAAGTAGGCCCAATATCTTGTACTTCTTATTATAGAGGGATCGTATTTTGTACATGCTTCTAAGTTTATATGGTACTTTTAAAATGCATTTCTCTTGTTTGATATTACAATAGCCCTAGGGGAATACATAAAATTAACTATTTTCTATAAAATGAAACAAACAAATTAGAGAACCTTATTTGAATTGGGAAGAATAATGCCTGTTGAAACTTACTTTGAACTTCCGAGTTTTGCTTTCCCTGCTATTTTTTTAAGTTCTTTTTTTTTTCTGTTGATAGTCAATTATTTACACAGAAGCACAAATGTAATTATTGTACTTATATGTGCTCAGTTAAATGACTAGATCAATTGAGCAGAGAAATGTATATGCATATGACAAGTTTAGCATAATAAACTTCACTTCAGTGATGTAGACTAATTTTGTAGGTTTATGTTATTTTTCATTCTTACGAAGCATTTATTTTTATTTGTCATAAATAATAAAATAAATTTCAGTTGAACGTAGTCCTTATTGTACAACTGACATTTTGTTATTTATTTATTTATTTGCAGCACCAGGGATCGAACTCACAACCTTGCACCTGCCAGGGCAGTTGCTTAAGCCACTGAGCCGAACTCCCAGCCCTAGTTTTTTGAGGCAGGGTCACACTATGTAGCTCAGGCCAGTCTTGCGCTCTCCTTGTAGCCCAAGCCGGCCTCAAACTCCCGGCTCCACCTACCTCAGCCTCCCGAGTGCTGGGATTAAGGCGTCATTTTGTTATTTATTATTGCCTATCTATTTATTGCACTATCAACCTGATTTTATTTTCCTTGAGTAGTTATATTCATGTTCAAATTATTTTCTCTGTAAATTCAGCATGTGTTTCATCTTGTCGCTTGGTCTCTATTGAATTGATCTTTTTTTCTCCAAAGAAAAGATAACACAGTACTTTGTATTTTTTTGTTTGTACAACAGAAAAATTTAAATTTAACTTTTTACATTGTTATTCCATGTTACCGAAAGTTTGTATTACGTTAAGTTCAGCTAAAAACTTTTAAATACATATTTAATTTTGAGAAACTAATTTTTAAGTTTTGACTCTCAATGTTGTAGTTTCAGGAAGATTTTGAATTCAGTATTTTAGAGTTAGCTGCCTGCTTGGAATTTACCCTGCAAATGTGTGGTTTAATGGACAACCAGATATTTGGCTGTTTACAATTTTCCAAAATAAATGTGATTATTATTTATCATAAACATACTCTAATAAAAAACAAAGTAAATTAATCAATTTATTCAATAAATAATAGAAATAGAATACATTTTAATCATCTCGATGCAATTTTAATTACCATTTTAATGGTGTTGCTTCACAATAAAAGTCTCATAATTTAAAATGCATGAGAAGAATTATTAAAAAATGAAAACGTTGTCTTCTAGATTATCAGGTGAAAGCATTTTTAGGGTTCTGCCTGTGACCAGCAATATGCTTTACAGCAGAGCATTTCAAAAATGCATCTTCCTGGTTTTTTGAAAACGAGCTCACAGAAATGTTTTCTACTGATTGCAAATCCTAGGCACAGGTTTACTTCCATATATTCCAAATAGCAACAGCTCTGCTGCAGAAAACAATTTTTGTCCTGTCATCAGTTGATTAATCAACTGTCAGTCTCTTCTCAAGGTCTCATATCTGATCAACAAAGGCTTAAGTGAATTACAGTTGCAGATGTCCATCATGGTGAGTGCCTGCTTGTCTCCGTCCCATGCCAGCTAGTTTAGAGCAAGACACGTCACTTGTACTAAAAATCTAGGTGATTTGCAGCTTCTGAAAAAAATTACATGAGATCTTCTGCGTGGACACAGTTATTTGCATATCTACATTTGAATGAAAGCAATGTTTGCTGTTTTTCTTCAGATCTCACAGCCCCATTTAAAATTATTATAAGGTCAATTTATCCTTTGCAAAAGGTATATAACATGTGCCAAAATTCTATTCCTCTAAAATAAGATTTGCCACTTGACCTTATAAATAGAGGAAAATATTTTTAAAGTTGGTTCATACTTTGTGCTTATGAATATTACTGCAAGAAGTAAGGTTCTATGTCTGAATGATTTTTAACTTTTTCCTAAACTTTAAAAAATTTAAGGCTTGATTTCACTGAAAGTTGACTATCTTGCATATATAAAATAAAAGATAGGTCTAAAATTCTTCAAACATCTGGGATCTAGAGGATGTGTTTTCAACCCATGGATTTTTATGAGATATTTAAAATGTATATAGGCCAGAATATATTGTTCTTACCTATATCAAGAGAATTCTTGGATGAAGCAGTGAAATAATAATTTTGAAAGATACTTATTGTTGTATCAATTGCACTTACTGATTTTCCTTGAATAATGTAAAATGTAATAATTCATATAAAACTTCTAGACAAATGGAAATAAAACTGAGTGTAGAAAATGTATTTTATCTGAAATATTATGATCAAAGTATTACAAAATTGTAGCTTGGTTCATTACCTCTGTTGTTAGCTAATTAATCACTAGAAATTTGGTAAGGCTTTTCCTTTTCATTTCTCTGATACTAACACCTGAGAAAATATAGTAAATGTATTTCTATTTTGGTTAAAACAAGGAAAGAACTCAGAAGCTAGGTCATGCTGTGTTGATGTCAAGCAATGTCAGATGTCTGAATAAATATATATTCTATTTGGAAAGAGTGTGGGTATAACAGTACATAATAATAGATTTCTCTACTTTTATATTTCATAGTTGATGTGGAATTTGCTGCAAACCATAGTAATTCTGTAGAGGAGGCGTTGTGCTCTTAAATCATATAAAATTTTCATTGCCTGTCTTGCCTAATATTTATTTTGCTCCCAAAACACTATCAGCTTAAAAACAAAACAAAAAAAAGAAGTGTTTTGCACATTTCTGCCACTGCTGAAATCGAGCATGGTTTCAAATAAGGGCTATAATCTTCTCTATTCCATAGTAATTCCATAGGTAACTATAATTCAAAGAAGTGAAATATGCAAAGAAAATCATTAGGATAAAGCATATTTCAGAAATGTAATTAAATAGATTGGCTATGAGGAATAAATAATTGCAAATAAAATTAAATCAGTATAATACTGGGGAGACACATCAGAATGCAACCTATGCAATCAAAAAGATAAATACTCTTGACCCTTTTGTTATATTAATACATATGAATTTTTCCTTGTGATTTGTCCTTGAGGAATTTCCACTGCCTAAATCACAATCTATACATAAAGAGACTGCAAGAAAAAGACTCCAAGTTGTAAATGAACATATCCAAGCTGATTTTCTCATTGTGCAATGACTGCATAGGTCATAGCATAGGAGTTTGGAATTATTGTAAAAAGGTTCCTTTAAACTGGTGATTAGCTTATCTTTACCCTGGCAAGCTTTATACAGTGTTCAGCACCTTCCCTGGTAGAAACAGACAACAATGCCTGAAAGTAATTTCCACAGCAACATACATTTAGAAAACCTCAGTCTGTAATTATGTTTTGTGGAAAAGTGTGCTGTATTTTATTAATAACCTGACCAGTTTACTATTTTTTGCAATAAATCGAACATAGCCTTAATGGAAATATTTCTTGATGTTTTTTCCACATATGATTAAACTTACATGTGATACCTATAAAAGTTCTAACCTCAATTAATCGATACTAGAAATATAATATATAATTGGTCCTAAATTCTACACCCTTTGTGTAGTACAATGAATTTTGACAATGGAATTAATTATATTCATTATTACAGGAAGTTATTCTATAGAAAGATGTCAAACACCTTATGACAAGTGTTATTTTTGACTTCCAAGAAAATTGTCATAGAAGACTTTGAATCACCCTTTCTCACACTGTCATGATAAAACATTTCTAGGCTTTTGGATTTTGGAGTTGATTTACTAGTATATATTGCCCATTCTTTTATATGTAATAAATTTATGTATAATTTCATGTAAGAGAGGGGTGTTATAACTGTCTCTGGGATGATTATAAATGATATTCTATTATGTTATTTTGCAGAAATGCTATCAGTTCTTCTAAAGTCATATTATACAAAGTATGTCAGAATATGTGCAATTATTCAAGAACTTTCGGCTTCCTTACATAAGAAGATATAGATTTAGGGAGTGTAAAAGCAATTTGGAGAATGAAGCATCTCAATTGCTAATAGTATCAAGCCTGTATTTATTTTTATGCAAAATTACATGATTCATTCTTTTTTATATCCAGTCAATGTCATAAAAACCTAGTTCCATTGATCAAGGGCACTAATGGCCTTTAAAAGGTTATTTTAAAGGTGTTGATTCTGAGTACTTGAAACCATGAATATTATTTTATTTCTCTGTCTCCTCATGGAAAATACTTCATACTGTATAAAGTTTTCTAATTGCTAGATGAAAGCAAAATGATACACCTATCTTCAAAGAAATATGGAATATGGCAGAGTTGTATGAGGATACTGTTAGATTATAAAAGGTCAATTTACATATATACAGATACTTTTAATTAAATAGGCTCATCTATGGTAAGAAAATAGCCAATGTAAATCTGGGTCGCCATGCGTGTCCATTTAGTAACTCAGAAATGACAGAGTTAGAGTAAAATCACTGGCATTAAATATGAAGCACTAAATTTATATCCACTGATGAATAACAGTCAACACACAACTGTCTTATTTATTTTTACTTTATCTCACTTTTTAATTTTATCAATCATGTTTATAG